>NNCF01125802.1:205616-217608 GCA_002313205.1 Laupala kohalensis | reverse complement strand
ACAAGTTGATAACATAACAAACTAAGACACAAGGTAATATTCGTTCCACACGCTCGATGCAGAAGGAACAGAATAGCGCCACAAGACCAAGTGAATTGAATTGATAGCAGATATTGGCGATGGATTTAAGTTTTCAGAAAATCGAATGTCCTGTTGACACAACGCTAGGTACAAATATCAATTATCTTATGGACGATGGCGAAGTAAAAGTGTTGGATATATTAAGCAAAACTCTGTACCAACATCAAAACAATTAGACTGACAATAAATAAATAATTTATTGTCAAGAGAGCTGTCACAAACTGCCTATGACCACGTTGAGGACAATAAAGTATTTTACGGCGACGAACATCCAATAAACTAATAAACACAGTGCGTTTCCGTTCAAGTTATTTTTTTCTTGAGTTGAATTTTCTCTTAAGAGGCAAAGTGGCATGACTTATGCGTAGGGCGATCAGACACGCAGCTTTCAACACGCGAAGGACGCCTCGGGATGGTCCTTTCGAAAGAACGGCGACTTGCCCCCTGGTGGCGGTTCGAGAACGAGGCCTACGGATTGCGTACTTCTTTCTTTTTTTATACGTACTACAATTACAGCAATTATTAAATGTTATGTGGAGAGAAATCTTGAGGTTAGCCTGAGCTAAATATCTCTAAGGATACTATGCACACACTGGGTTGGGATAACATCCACACACAACGTGGTGTTTTGGTGCTCTTATATCCCAGTAACTCCGTGAGGGTTTTCATCTGTGAAGGGTTAAGTGCCAGGAAAATTAATAAATCATTAATGTACGCAAAATAAAATTACGTATTACTTTACAATCAGTTACAAATCATGATGAACAAAAAAAATTGTTAATTCCTCATACACTTTATAACTCCATTGTTATAGTACTCGATACTGATTAAATTCCTTTTTCCATGCATGTTATTTTTTTTGTTACTTTTTATTTACAATAGTTTATTTCTAACAGTACGCAACCTCGACGCGGTTGAGTATATTTTCTCTGTAACTCCATCCCGGTCCGGGTTTTACTCCGGTTGTCCTTCGGGTCCATACGCCGGAAAGTTTTGCTAAAATAAATTTTCAAAGTCGACACTAGAATGTTGACAAGAAAACGCTAGAAAATCGCGCATTTTACCTTCCAAACAATAAAAAAATTGAGAAGTAAAATTTTTTAAACTCAAACTTGATAACGCAAAATTAAATGAGATAGAATTTGTTGTATTTTGATTGACAAAAATTTAACTCGAGGTTTAAATTCGATTCTATTTCTTTTTCAAACCGACAGTAATAACTATTTTTTTGAACGTATAATGTAAAATCCTAGATAATTCTTTCCCCTTGTTTGTACATATAAGCTTCATTTTTTGCGATTAATTATTATTATTACGTAGAGATCATCGGATGGCGACTACATGACGTACAACGTGGGAACATTCCGAACACACCTCAGAAATACACGACGGGGTGAATACGAGTGACATGTAGCCCAAGAGAAAGTACGAGTTAAATGTCTGTTTACATCAAATTATCACGTATAATGGAGGCATTTCTCGGCATTCCTCCGGTATACAACATATCATTATTGTTCATTTCGACATANTTTTTTTTTTGTTTTTTTTTTTTTCGAGAGTTTGTGTAAAGTATGATGTTCGTGTACGATTAACGCTTCAACTCGTAAGAATGGTCATCGAATCTTAAAGAAGTTCTGTGTAATTTAATCTCGGCTCCTTGTTATGTGGAGGTGATTACCAAATTTAGTATCACAGGAAATAACCTAAAAATAAAAGAGAAGAGAAAACGTAGAACACTAATTCCAAGGTTGTATAAGGTCTAAAGTCACATCCGAAAACAAGAGTTAATTATCTCTTTCTAAATGTGTGAGATTGGAACGAAAAAAGAGCGTATCACATAATTATTTTACAAAAATTACTTCCACTTCTAGACACGTTTAGTTATCCAATTTCCATTTTTTTTTTTTTTTTTGGATTATGGAATTCTTTAAGAATATCAAATTATTCTTTAACTCGAAAATATTATAACTAAATAGAAGTGAATTGAAAACTTAATTAAAAATGATGTTTTTTGAAGACTTTCGATGGCTTTGTAAAGCAAGAACATGAAAAACTTATATCACCTCCTTGATTTCATCAATTACGTAGACATAATATAGGGTTTAATAGTCGAAACGTAATACAGTATCAGAATAATTTTCAACCAGTGTTTATCTTCAAGTGAGGGCAGTGAGCCCATTTGAAGATTTTAGAGTGATACGAACTGGTAGCTCCAAACAGTGAGTCCTATGTACCTTAAAGCAGTATATGACATAATATCATTATACAGTTTGCCATTTTGTTTACCTTGATTAAATAAAACGTATCGAGATGGGATTCACTTAGAAAAAGGAATCGAACCATACATCCCATCAAATTTGAATTTCAAATCAAATTCTAAAACTAATGGTACGTATTAAAAATGCAAGATTATGATCTAGACCAGAAGTTCCCAAACATTTTAGCTCGAGCCTTCCCGTGAGACAATTCAACCATACACCCCCTGAAAATTTTGTTCAATGTAAAATATGCAAACGTTTATCTTATTTTTAAACATTAATTGCATAAAAATCTACGCAAAAGATTGATATTCAAACGCTGTGAATTAGAGTATTTGTTTCAATCTACTTGAACACAGTTTATTTAATATATTCAATAAATTTAAAATGTATTGTAATTTTGTTTTCGCTTACGTTGAGTTATGCTCATTCGAAACACCTCAAAATTGCTTTACATAATTCAGAAGCTGGTATAGTTAAAAGTGAAGACATACATTTTTGAATTTGAGTTTTCATACTTGTTCAAAACTATTAGCTCCCCTTGGTGCCCCTAAGGTTGGGAAACGCTGATGTAGAGCATACTACCCATATCTATTCATATTTGGTAATTATTGAGAATGACGTAAGAGAGATATTAAAGGAAAAGTTACCTTTCAGGAGAAAGAAGATATAATGTCTTGGTCGTTTGTTACCAGCATTTTCAAAGTTGATGGCTAAGCTCCAGTCTGCTTCGAATATTAGAGTGATTACTCGTCTCAAGAAAAAGGAGTATTTTCAGTGCACCGATCACTTGTTCTTCAAACTTTTACGACGCCATGAACTTTATAGCTCTGCACCTTCACGACGGAAGTTCGAGTCCTGACGAAACCTGCGTGAATTCCGGTATCTGATCGTGAGTTCACTTCTAAAGCTAGATCACCCGAGAGGAAAAGAATACCAAAACTTCCAGAGCGGTATTATCTACGAAAGAAGGAAAACGCTGCACGTACCCCCCCGTTAGATAAAAAGACAATAATACTAGACCGTAATGAAATAGTGAAATCCAAGTCATTCCATCTGTAATCAGACTGAATTAAACCATCTCAGATTCAGTTGTTGCGTGTTGAAATCTCGTTATTTTATTATAAACAACTAGAAAATAACGTTTCTATTCGCGGTTCTTAACCACAATACGTTTAAACGTTAATACGCCTATTTTACGATGTTGACAGACAATTCTCCGAAAACGTACTATAAAATTGTATTTTTTAAATGAATATATACCTTTTTTTATTTTTTTATTTACTGATGTTTCGCAATTTGGATGTGTTGCCTCCATCAAAATCGAAAAATGACCAATATATTCGTCAGTTGTGTGTTAAATGCTATTATTTTTGAAAAATTCATTTCTCGAAAATACCATGACCTATTTCTTTGAAATTTGGAGAAAGTAATGACAGAACTTGTATCTAAAACATACAAAAAACAATCCATCAAATTTTTTCGTTTTAATGTGTTATACACCTGAAGATGACTTGTGGTATGATTGAAACGTGGTGTAATATAATATAGTGATTGATATCTCAAACATCTAAGCCATTTTTACCTAGCACTGTATAATTACACATTGTATTTCTCCGACTCATATCAAAACCAAAATACGCAATAAATATTTATTTAAAATAATCTATTGAAACAAATCTGTATAATTTATTTAATGAATTCTAATTAAATTTGGGTAATTTTACTTAATTATTTTTAAATCAATTAAATTTCGCGAATTTAATTATATCAGGTAAAATTGTTTCATAAATTATAATCAAATCAAGACAATAATAATAGGTATAATTCTGCCACGTGAAGGCGAGTAAACTTGGTGCGACCTTTCATACACGGCCACGAAAATTTGAGAGAATATAACGTCATATATAACTGGGTTTCCTACACTCTTCAATAAGCAATCCCAGAGTGGGAGGAACTTCGATCAAATTTATCAAGAGATAGTTTTGTCTGGCTCTTAATTCATAAAAAGCAATAAAAGATTTTATTGTTTTTTATTATTGTGGAATTTAAATTTCAATATCACATTCAGAATTGTTTCATCACGAATTCTGTGAATACTTTAAAAAAAGTAAAATATTACAAATGAAAAATTATATTGATATATTCACACACTGAGAAAACAGTGTGGATGTAAGAACCCTAGTTTTGGATGTGAGATCCAAATCCAAAGGAAGAAAAGAACTTCTCCAAACCTTTGGATATGACATTCAAACCTTATAGTTTGGATATGTCACAAATAATGGTTGGAATGTCTCAACCAAAAGTTGGGATGTCACATCCAAAGGTTTGGAGAAGTTCTTTTCTTCCTTTGGATTTGGATCTCTCAACCAAACCTGTTCTCTCAGTGCATTATAAAAATTGTAACAATTTTTTGTAGTAATAGATGAACATCTGCCACCCAAAAATTATAAAACCGTTCGGTATTCGGACGCACTCACATAAATATGGCTAGACACTCGGAGAGACTCCTGTTCTGACGTGATTGACGCAGAATTCAAAGTTACCCTGACACATAGCCGTCCATGACGGGTTGTCGTTTCCGCATGTCCCGCGGTTCAGTCTCCTGTCATTCAAAACAAACACACGTTACTATTCAGTTAAATTATAGTTCGAAAAATTTTCAACTAAAAAACCATGTTAAAATGAAATTTTTATCTTCACGTGACTTTTTTACATGTACACGAATAATGAAAACAAAATTATTGAACACATAGATATCTTTTTCAGTTAAAGAGATTTTTGCGCGGTCTGACATTAGTTCAGGAAACATTCCATGAATAGAGGTTATTTTACAATTTACCATGCATGTTTGTAATTCTACTACTAACGACCGTTATGTAATCAAGATAAAAATAATAATTTATACTTACGACCATTAAATGGGCGAATACATTATTTTTTGTAGGACCCAACGTTTCGGCTTAAGGTTTAAGTCGTCGTCAGGTGTAACGAATTATTACAAGAAACATAACAGAACAAGTATATATGATATTAAATGTTTATGTGATTTCTGCTCTTTTATTTATACTTACATTTAATATCGAGTTCATTTTGTTGTTGTTATGTTTCTTGTAATAATTCGTTACACCTGACGACGACTTAAACCTTAAGCCGAAACGTTGGGTCCTAAAAAACAAAATAAATTGTATTCGTCCATTTAATGGTCGTAAGTCTAAAATTATTTATTTATCTTTCATGAATGAAATACAAAATCAATCGATAATTACATTCCAGTTGCATGCATACGAGTGAAATCTAGTCATCTGAATAATTACCCATGTTCCTTTAATAAACTATGGAGAGACTATACACCTTTAGATCGAATGAAAGATTATCAACATAATTATTGCTTAGCAATATTAGCCTTATCTACTCTCAACCCATTCACTGTCACGACTACATCTCATGAATGCTACAGTAACAAGCGGGTGCTACACACGTCACACTAAGAGCGCTGGCGAGACTCATTAAAACCAGTCTGCATTTGGCGATGAGTTGGGACTAACAAAGGTATTGAAAGAAACTAACGGCATGAGTATTCTCAACTTTTTATTATTTCTTTCGTTCTCGTGTTGCATATACTAAAAAATCCATTTTTTTTACATTTTGAATTATTTGTATTTAATCCAAAGGGTACTTGTTAAATTAATATCTCGAAAATTCATGATTGAGTAACTTTTCGATGTACATTTAAGGAATAAACAGTAATTTAAAAAAAAAAATTGGTATACAAATACACTTTTTAAATTCAATAAACTACTTTTCGAAGTTAACTGCAGAATATGACGAGTTACGTAAGTATATTAAAAGTATGACGTGATGATAGACCTTGGCCTCCAACTGATTCGACGCTTGGAATACACACAATACGTATAACGTGGTTGGGATACGCCACAGCCAATACGCTAACACCAATTTTTGTCACGCAACTAAATGGAAAGTCTCTTGCTACCGGGGAGAGGGAATAAACTTTAATTCAAAATGGATAGTATGTTAATGAGATATAGTTAGCAAATACAAAACGATCTTATAACTCAAACGTTTCAGCAATTTATTTTGTCTTCATCAGGACTAGAGTGCTAGAAACAGTCAACAACACAACCAAAGTTGGATAACGTTAATGAAAAAAGTATTTTCTATCAGGTTGATTGCGGTGATTATGATTAAGTGTATGTTGGAGAAGAAGCCATAGTCGCCAAAAAAAAAAAAAAAAAAGGTTCCAAAACATATGTATGTCACGAAACATGTTCTGTCCAAACATGTCTTGGTTTTAGTAAAAGTCAAAATCTTAAGGTTATGAACCTAACTATAATAGTAGATTAATTCATAGTATACACTACATCAAACGATAAGTCACGCAATGACTAAACTGATAATCTGAGAAATAACTACGGCAATATAACTAATATGGGTTGGTAGCAGTGTATGTAAAGTTAACGAATAGAGTCATAAGAAATAAGCTCATCTTTTCAGTTAATATGATTATTTATATTATGTTGGGTGTGACCGCGGGTGCTGTTGATGTTACGTTAAGAGGGTCATTTGGTTAACGATGTGGCATCTTTTTATATACAGATATGGGAGTTCTTTTCAACTCGCTTTTCAGAGGGCTAAAGATAGTAAATATTTATTTGTTTGTGAATGAGATGAAGTAGTATTTCTCTCATTGTTCAATAATGTCACCTTAATGTAGCAGAAAGAATTAAAAAAAGACAAAATATTTTTTTTGAAACGTTAGTGTTGGTTTTATATGTGCTTAACAACCTCATTAACATACTTCGAAGTGTAACAATGATAAATCCGTAACTACTTCAGGGCCCTCGATCGGAATTGCTGGGATGGTCCCTTGCTATCTTTAGAGGAGTAAATTGGTTCGTTCTCCACGTGGCAAATTTGTTAGTACTCGTCAAGATGTATGATCTATCTCTCATACGGTTTTTGACCATAAATTATTTCATTTCCAATTGTCTTAGATTGATAAAGCATTTCACAGGGCGTTCCAGAGTATTGCAAGGGCGTAACACAACGCCTGGCTTTTCGCGCATCGTGCTCTGCGAGTCACATTGCCATGCGGTACGTTCGTAGGATGTAATTTTCGCATCGAGTATAATTTATCGGGCGACACAATGAGTGTCAGAGGATGGGGGAGCGAAAACAGCGCCCTCGCGTGGTTGGCGCTCTTCACTTGTTTCCTCGCACGCAGGATCCAGGTGGCGCTAGTGTGCTCTCAAGTTACGTAGGAAGTCGCCGCCATTTTTAGGAGGACCTTGTCAACATATTCGCATAAATTATAGCGAAAAATACGAATAATCTATCCCGACGGATCTACTCGTGACCAAATATCCTTCCGGACGTGTATTTTATTCATGATATGACTTGGAACTTAACCTATTCAGCGCTCTCCTGAATTAAAGCGATATCTTTTTACTTTCCAATTACATAGTGTACTGAAAGTATTGTAATCGGTCCGGGGGAAAAAAATTGAGATCTCTTCGGATCTTTGCGAATTGGTTGCAGGAGAGTCTATTTTCAAATTTTGGCGATGATGTCCAATGTATGTGTGTGTTTGTGTATGTATGTATATTAAGAATTTTGTTCACCCGATAACTCACGAACAAATTGATGCATCGAAACCAAACTTGAGATTTGCCTTTGAATGCGTTGGGAATAAAAGCTGGACAGAAGCTCGTACAGACTTCATTTACACACTGCGCTCCACTTCCGGTTTCTTAATGTTCAATTTTATTATATTATTATTATTATTATTATTATTATTATTATTATTATTATTATTATTATTATTATTTGTATTATTGCAGTATTCGTATACGGGAAATGTAGCGTGCTTCTGAAATGTATCTACATGGAGCGATAGGACGTAGTTTGTTCGTAGGCTGTTGTTAGTAAGTAGATTTGTTAGTTGGGTTTACCGACAACTTGGCCCACGGGGAGATGTTAGTAGCAGTAGTTAGTAATACTAAGAGTTAGTGAAACTAGGAGTAGTTGGAGGTGGATAGAAGGAGGGTTCGCTTTTCAATTGTCACAGCAATATGAACTAGAGCATTGAAGTCAAAAGTTACATTTTCTTTGTCTGTTCGGTGTGACTCAATGGCAAGCAAGCATGCTAACCCTGAGATACCACAGAGGCTCAAAGCCATATCTTTCGTCAATGTCCAAAACCAGTGTACCGAGATATGAATATTGTAATTATTGTATGTATACACTTTCACTTCCTCGGTAATTTTTTTATGTACACCACTTACTTTCACTTGCATGGGCGGATTCAGATTAAAGGCGTTCACTCTGTAGAGCCTCCGGGTTATTCATACTACATTGGCACACAACCATTAATTATTTCTCTACAGAATGTTATTTGGATGATGTTTGAGTTGATTTTAATTCATATTTGCTTGGATATTCCAGGGATATGTTCTTGTACCAGACAATAGAGAATATGCAAAAAATAATTATTTGAATAATTCTATGAGTTTGTAAAAAGGCAACATTTATCTTTGTGAAATAAAAAACAATGTAATCACTGCATAATACTGATTGTAAAATGATATTTCTTTCGCAAGATTAACACGTAGAAAAGTGGAGGGAACAGTAGAATCGGAAGAAAAATACCAAAAACAGACTCATCCTGGCCCGGGTTTTTCTCCGGTTTTCCTCCGGGTGGTGGTGGATATTCCACAGATGGGAATGTCAATTAATACTTTTATTATTAATCTCGAATTTTCATTGTATCTACGAGTCATTTTGCAATAAAAATGGATAGCTACGTATTCATTAAATTATTTCTTTTATAATTATTAAATCCAGCACCGTCCTTGGGCCGTTGATCGGAATTGATGGATTGACCTCTTGCTTGTCACCGGAGAGTAAATTAGTTGTTTATCCCCCACGAGGTGATACACAGTTTTGAAACAAACAAATTTATTTATTTATTATCAAAATGTTTCTTGTTGTATTAAGAAACTGATTCCAGAATTTATTTAGAGATCGAACCCACGAGAGTGAAACTGACGTACATGCGGAATTCCCTAAACGACATTAAAAACCGCAAAGGTTCACTCTGAACAAGAAAAAGACATTTCAGGATGTATAAACTCCAAGGGAAGTATCCTGAGAAACATACTCTGAATGGTCCTAAGCTTCTTACTCAAATGCGTCATTTCCACATGTGGCTAGAAAACAGTTAACACTCACGAAACCTGCGTAGAAAAAAAGATACTCTTCAAAGATAAATTTTCTGTCTTGGCTACCTCCATATATCAGAAAGACGACGCAAGGATGAAGGAAATACGAGTAAGAGTGCGTATTATGTGGAGATCGTGGTCAATAAAAAATTGTTTTGTTTGAATTATAAACTGTATTAACACAACGGTACTGTACATATTATCACAACACTCAAGAAAAACTAATTTCATCCAACTGTTACGTTCATCAATATATTACGCGGCAAATGAACAATCCTCATATTTACTCTCATATTCTAAACATGTATTTTGTGCTAGGATCATTGAAAGAATATAGTACCCACTTTTCAGTCATATATTTCCGTAGGATTCAGTAGCAAATTTGCAAAGGATTGAGAATTCATAGATTCAGTATTTATAGTATTTAGAGGACGTAGCACCTCCAAATGTATAAATATTCAACCCCATCCTTGTCCGGGTTTCTCTTCGGATTTTCTTCCAATAACGCCGGACTTTGGAAAGGTGGGAATGTCATTACTTTTTTTTATTATTAATCTCGAATTTTTACTGCACATTATATCTATGATTCACTATCGCATAATTTTTTTTATAAGTATTAAATCCGCAACTGCCCTTGGGTTCTTTGTCGGAATTGATGGGATGGTCCCTTGCTTGTTTCCGGAGAGCAACTTAGTTTATTATCCCTCTCGTGGGCATATGCAGTGTGCAACTGCTTTTCTGACATTTTTTATTTTTTTATGTGTATTTATTTAACGAAAATACATTTAGAATTGTTATGTGTTGCAAGGGAGCGCCTCATGGATCAGAATTAGGAAGACTTTTATTCGCAAGCAAGGGTCATTATAGAAGCTATTTTCCTCCCTAACCCTGAGAAGAGAAAACATCCAGTAAGAGGAGGTCCCCCACGTATCGTAAGCTTCACCACATTCTTCGCTCCGCAACGGCGGAGGCGGGCAGGAAACCCGGTCCCCGCCTTGACAGAGGTGCTAATGGGAGGGACCGCATCTCGGGGCGGGGTCGCTGAGGACGAGTGTCGCCCACGGAACGGCGTCAGGCGACTGACTCCTCACCCCGTCCTCACTTCGTCCTCAACCACTCGCTTTGGCAGCGAGCCCGAATAACGCGCGCGGCTCGCATTCCGAGCGCCACGGCGGGAGGTCCTAGGTCGTTAGCGCCAATTACCCCCAGCGGGGTAATTAGCCGGGCTTGGTAGCGGGATTTGCGAGTATCGAAGAATGTAAGCATTGTTCTGCGGCATTAGAATAAACCCACACGTTGTCTCCTTACTTGGGGACTCGTTCGTTCATGCACGCACGCTCTCTCTCTCTCTCCCAGCGAATCGCGTCGAGGTGTGTGTGAACCGACTCACCGGATTAGGAGAACTAATCTGCGACGGATTAACAGTATATGTGTACGAAACTTGTAGCATTTTCCATTCGCTGATCTGAGTACGCACTGGTGTACCCCGAGTGCAAAAAATGTAGGTCCATTTGACTGAGAGGTTGCACCACTGAGATGTGGTAGTCTTATTTCGATATATTTCGCTCGTATGAAAATGGAGACGAGACGAGAATCGAAGCCGGGACTTCTGCATCGATCGCAGGGTTGTTAACGACTACTCCTCCCGCTCACCTTCTACAACTGGACGCCACTTCCATCCAGACCCAACCCCGCAAAAAGACCGAATACACATCCCCATCCATTGTTCTTTTTCTCTATCCAGGCGCACTCTCCACGCACTGGCTGCACCCGGATTGCACTGGGCATTATTGAGGTTAGGTTAGTCTGTGGATAATGCATCCATGGTGTAGTTCATTGTAAATATTATCGTTTGAAAGTTCCTCAGATGAAGAAGATCGTAGTCGAATTACTCCTCTCCAAAAGGGAAAGAATTAATAACATGATAGATTCGTTTCATAAATCGAATTATATAATGGTATTCTTCATTTATTTGTTTAAGTAATACATAAAACGTAATTTTTTCTTTGGAAAATCAACAGAAGACGCACTTACAACACTAACAACTAGCAGTAGTAACATAATAGGAATGACTATATTATTATAATTACCACGATCTTATGGCAATGTACAATGGGGGACAATGAGAGAAAAAAGTGAACATATATGTATGCAACATAATAGTTGATTACTTTCACGATAGGTCCACCTTTCCGAGGAAGGCGATGTGTAAAAACCCACAAATGCAATCCGATTATACAGGGTAATTATAATTAAAGTTAAACTTTCAAACAGCTGTAAATAGAACCACTGCTCAGAATTACCTCGAGGAAAGGGGAAAAGGTATGTCATAAGAAAAAAAATAGTACCAAATTTTAGCAATAAGTGACGCTTTAAGCTTTATAATATGCAATATAAAAACGCGGGGTATCA
>NNCF01125802.1:194109-205257 GCA_002313205.1 Laupala kohalensis | reverse complement strand
CATGCAGTAATGATATTCCATTTACTTTCAACACTCTCCCAGTGGAGTGGGGAACTCGCATGGAGTGATGACGTATTTGTCCAGTACTAGTGGACATACAGAGCAGTAAATGGAAACGCTATTAGTGCTTTCTGCTTTGCTTCTGCAAATGCGCGTGTTCTGATTCGCCAGATCACGATAGGGAATTGGTTTTTTTGATTTCGTTAGACTCGGTTGGGGGAAGAGACTGCACAGCAGGGGTGTTCCATATCCAATGATACATTCCGCGGTTATTTATTAGTGTTTCCAGAAAAAGTGGATGGAAACGGTGGCATTAAGGGATGAATGATGTGAACCTCGTCATTCGTTATTGGTTAAGAAGGAATTATTAATTTGTGCAAACTATAGGAATAATATGAATGAATCATGGTGTTTTCTTTTCGAAACCAACTAATAAATTTTAACCAATATTTATTTCCCCAGAGAATATTTCAATCTTGACGTCCGAGTTAAACTAGCGTGATTTACGCAGACGAAAGGAGTTGAGGCCAGTAGGTATAGTATTATACTATTATGTAAAGAAATAACTGTTAGCAGTAATGATCTCCTAATTTCTGATAAGAAATATATTCATAGTTGAAACAAGCGACTTTGCAAAACGTATCATCACTTTCAACAACTTGATTTCTTTATTACTAGAAACAACCTCAAATAACGAAAGAACAATGGATGTTACATATTGAATCATATCAACTTCATACCTTATGAACTCGAGTGATCACAAATTTTCATTCACTCTCGACTGAAATTTCTTAAACAAATCTGTAAACGTGTCTTTAATTGCCGAGACTGAATCTAAGATCTGCTTTTCCACCTAGAAATCACAAATATTTTACTCTTGGTGAAAATATTGCACAGAAATTAACGGGGGAATCATATTTACATGTGCAGCAGCACGGAAGTGCCATAAAAAACTTAAAAATAACAAAAATTAATATTTTCCTATCGACACGACGCTTCCAATACTGTCTCAACAAAAAGATGGAAAGTAAGTCACATCTAAACTTAAAACTGATCGACTTTTTTTCCCTTTACCAATCCACTCTACGTTCGTTCAAGCGGCTGAAGAGGCATTTTGGTTGCTTCTTTTCACTTGGTGAAGCCAAGAAATAAAGGAGTTTAACCCTCATTACAGTCTGCAGTGGAACAGTTTGACTTCAGTAAAAGGGTCTAACTCAGAGAGAAGGTAAATTAATAACCTGTTAGTTAATACCAATATTAATATCTTAGCGTCTGCCATAACAGTAGAATAAAAAAATAAAATGACTTTATCCTATAGCAGAAAAGTTTATAGCTTATATTCAATACTTTATAAATATTGAAAACACGCTGGTCTGTAAACCTCACCGTGCACGTCGAGAAGAATACAATTTTACACAATGGAGTTTTAAAATCTTACACATTGGAGTTCATAAAGTGTTAAAAACACTTGAGTAATTAACTTGCTATAAATTTAAGACTTTAAAACTCACGACGTTTCGCCTCGTGTTTAGAGATAGCATCAAGTGGCTACTGCATTAATGTGACTGATTCCGCTATCTACACAAGGGAGGGAAGGTAAGGTAAGGTGTGCCAGATCACGGAAATTGCATGTCAGTAATTGCCTCAAAGCTTCATAGAGTAAACACGTGCATGATAATAGTCCAACTAAACTGTTGCACATTTTTCATATCCACTTTAAAGTAATTTTACACAAATTAATTAGACTATAAATATATAACGGTTAAAATACTGAACAATCAATAAGTGTTACAAAAATGAAAAGTGGGTAAAAGTGGGAACCTCTACCAGTGAACCTAGACATACTGTGACAGGAGTTCCACAAGAATCAATACTTGGTCCACTGTTTTTTATTATATTTATTAATGATTTATTAAAATAGTTGATGATATCAATGCTTATGCTGATGACACCCTTATCCTATCGTCTGAAAGTAACTGGGAAGACAGATGATGTTTCTAAAAAAGAGACGAAACGTCGTGAGTTTTACGTTGTTACAAGTTTTGTACTCGTTAGTAACAATTTTAAACTCCATGGTGTAAAATGTTATTATTATCGACACGTACAGTGAGATATACAGGCTAGCAAATTTGTAATTAAAAAATATTTTAATAAACCGCATTCCCAGCAGACTCAGTGGAGGAAGTCACTATAGAGATAGAAATCAGAAGGAGCAAGCAGAAAAAACTAGTTTCCAGATCTCTTTTTTAAGACAAAATTTGTAACAAATATTGAGACAGCTCCTAAGAAAATTAAAACGAAGTATGGCCAAAGTGGTAGAACAGACAAATTCAGATATTTAGGTGAAATAATGAAACAAAATGTTTCGGAAAAATGGTTGAAAATAGTTGAAAATAGTATTTCACTTTACAAAGGATATATACAAGAAGAAGTCCATATCCCTTAACACAAAACTTAGACATTACTCAACAGTCATACGCCCGGAAGCACTATATGCTGCGAAGTGTCTTATTATGAGCAAGAAGGTATTAATGGAGCAATTAGAAATAACTAAAAGAAATTACTCAGAAAAATCTTGAATGGAGAAGAAGAGATGGAGAAGAGTACAGGAAACGTCAAAACAAAGAAATTTACTCTTGCATTGAAAAAATTACGGACACAATGAGGAAAAGGAGAATTGCCTTTTATGAACACCTCAAAAGCATGGATGACAAAAATTTTTTTTATGTATTTTGGAAATACCTGGTTTAAGGAGACTGAGAAAGACATGGAAGAACATATTAGAACAGAGGATACACAATCAAGAATAACCTTTCGAAAAAAATTGTAAGGGAGTATAGGTTTCCAGCAAAAGCCTAACAAAAAAAGACAGGAGCAACATGGACAGAGGAAAGAAAAGATAAGGATAGAAAAAGAATGAAGGAGTGGTGGAAAGAGAAGATAAAAGGAAAACGTAGTTGAAATGAACGTACTCCATAGTGGCTCGTATGAATAGGAGTAGTCATTTTAATAAACCTGTCTGCTATAAGGTATAGTCATTTTATCTCGATCGAAAATTAGTTATTTTGAAAACAAGGGAAATATATTTTTCGGACGGTTGAAGTAGACGTTAGAAATAATCACCCCGGTATGTACACACGGGTTGAAAGACGAGAGAAAGGTTTCCATAGAAAAAACAACAGTGGGAGAGTGCGCGAATCTGAGATTCGTCGATCTGATACCTCATCGGTCCTCGCGAAAGAGGGATCAATGCTATCTAGGAGCACTATCTGAACGTCCTTATTTGTATATCGAGCTGAATAATCTAAGATGAGAATCGTTTCATGACCGGCACTTGAGTCGATTTGAATGGGAGAGTAATAAAAGGTGAAGGTTATTTTCTCGAACAGAGTAGATGTAACCCAATGGATACCATTTTTTTAGTAACCCAGATTTCGTACAAAAGTATAGGGTTCGGAGATCAATCTTTAAAGAACTGTAGGATGAAATATGCTCAAAAGATGTAAAGTTCTCGGACGCATTTTGGACATTACTTATACTTGACACCTGTCGACTAGATTATCTCCATTCCCATAATTTACTCACTGCCTTATAACAAGAATTATTATAATGTGAATAGCGACATGATATTGTTTCAACATGTAATTACTGGAAAGTTATTTGAATGAAAAAATGACGAATAACTTTCAAAATATGAACGTTTCTCCAAAATTAGTCGTAGTTAGAAAAGCAATAACGTCTGATATTTCGCAGCCGCTCCGTTTCGCAGATACCTAAGTAGTAAACTTAATGTGAAATATATTATGTCAGTTTGTTATGGCTATCGTAATTCATGCTTTGTTGTTTTCGGGACTTTTTGCTGACTTCCTTCGTCAACGACAAGTGTTTTCTTGTTCCGTGTCCGTTTTCAAATTTATACAATTTGGGGTATTTTTTTACATCTCTGATATGTACCTTTTTTCCAGATTTGCTTCTTTACCCATAAACTCGATATCCTCCCATTTATTTTATGATCTTTATTCATATAATTATCAACTTATACACTACTTTTTTTAATTCTTGTTCAAATTTCTCCTATGCTCTTACACAGATATTATCTAAAGGTTATGAATAATTATTAAGACCTTTGTTAATGTTTATATCAAAAATATATTTATTTTTATGTAACTATGTATTAAAGTTGTGAATGTCTATTAGTATATTGAAGACTAGAACAGAAGTCTACATGAAGTTTCAAATTGTAAATAAAAATTGTCTATGAAAAGAAGAATTTACCAGATGTAAATATCCAAAGTAGCGGAGTAGTTCATTTTATGTCCTTGACCGAGAACTACGTATCACAACTTCCATCTCAAGACAACTCTCCGAGCCCTTCAGTTACCCGCCCAGCAATATTCCTTCCTTAAACGACCTCATCCCTTTGTCTAACCGCAGCGCGCATCCGCTGCCATTAGACGCCAAGACACCGACGCAGTTCCAGGAACATTTTACGACGCTCCGTACGCCGCATGGGCAGTCGTAAGTGCGCGGTGAATCATCACCACAACCACTGCCATCAAATACCGCGGCAACCTGAACCACCAGAATCGTAACTTGCCCCATTGCAGACGGAGTCTTTATGATCTCGAGGAAGGTCGGGAACCCAGTGTGAATGGGGGAGGAGGATAGTTTCACCAAGTGCTGTTAGAAGGTAAACAATAAAAGGGGTCCGAAAAAGAATTGGGATCCTGACACGCCCATCAAGAAAATGCGGGAATGACCACCGGTATTTTATATTAATGTTATTTTCAGCAGTATGGACCAAAAACACTCACCGCCTTGAGAAACTTGTCACGACTGCATCAGGTGTTCGATGAGGAGAGGACGGTTAAAATACTGAACAATCAATAAGTGTTACAAAAATGAAAAGTGGGTAAAAGTGGGAACCTCTACCAGTGAACCAAGACCTACTGTGACAGGAGTTACACAAAGATCAATACTTGGTCCAGTGTTTTTTATTATATTTATTAAAATAGTTGATGATATCAATGCTTATGCTGATGACACCCTTATCCTATCGTCTGAAAGTAACTGGGAAGACAGATGGCAGTAAAGTCCCTTCAATCGCCTGAAGTCTCTCCCTGTGGGGCAAATAGAAGGGTCAGGCCTACTTAGGTACACTGGAAGAGCTACACGAGAACATTCAAAATGCTGTCCCTGCTATCCCTCAAGCGGAGTCGCTGGGAGTGGCTCACAGTTTGATAAATCGTACAGAGATCAGCATCGACGTCAACGGTGAAGTTACCAGCATTCTGTGTGATAGGAACTTCTCCTTTTCATTAACAAGGGTCAATTCCGTCTCTGTCTTATTCATATTTTCGAGGTAACTTCTGTTTATTCCACCCACTCGCACACCTCAGTGTTTTTTGTAAGAAAAAAATAAATCGTAAAAAGCAATGAAACCGATGCGGGTTCTCCAAGAGTAACAAATTAGGAATTTTTAACATACTTAAGAGAAACGAACTCCATAAGATAAGAAAAATAAATTCAGTCGAAAACTTAATATTAAAAAAAAATAACAATGAAATAAAACAATCACGTTTATCATATTTTCAAAATAAGATAAATTGTTCAGTCGTAAATATTCGACTGAATTTCTTTATTAATACAGCAAAAGTTTTTTCGAAAGAAGATTTGGCATTTTTATAACAAAACCACAATATTCATATAAAATGATAAAAAAATATTTCAAATATATTTTATTACAACTTATACAATAATTAAAAAAAACGTGTAAAAATACTTTTCATACGAAATGAACTTATTTTCATTTTAAAAGTGCCCTATAAAACATACGCCTGAAACTTACCGTGAAGGTATCTTACGCTACGTAACACTCTGTATTGCACCGTAATACATCATCAGAGTGCGATACGTTAATTACGGACGGACCCACTACGTTTCCAAAAATTCGAAAATTCTGCATCATATATCCTGGCCCGAGTTTTTCTCCGGTTTTCCTTCGGGTAGAGGCGGATTTCATATACAGGTTCTCTAGGCTTTTGTCTAGGGGCGCGTTTATTGAAACAAGAAATCGAGAATTTAGTGTTATTTCAATTCTTATGATTTATAAACACCATACTCAGAATAATCTATAGTTCGATAATAATTCATACATGTAAAATACACTTTTTGTGTTAAATTACAAACATATTGACATTCTATTAGTATTATAACTCGCAGCTAACTTTTTATCTTATCTACGAACTTTTGCTGAATTTTTTTTTTGAATCCACCTCTGCCTTAGGGCCCTTGATCGGAATTGATGGGATGGTCCCTCGCTTGCTTCCGGAGAGTAAATTAGTTTTTTTTCTACCTCCACGTTGTCATACGCAGTTTGTAACTGCTTTTTTTGACAATAAATTTATTTATCATACACATTAATACGAAAATGTTCCCTATATGTTACATTCCTTTTCAGCGTAACCGAAAGGAGCAAATATCAGAAATAAAGTATCGTCGTGCTTTGGAGCGTTAAGAGATGGCTCTGAGATTTTCTATTATTTCACGTTTCACTTACTTTCCTTCCGAGATATCACCATTTAAAAATTACTCGAAGAATTTTACTTGACTAGACGAGTCCTAAAAATTTAAACCATTGGCGCATCTGGTCATGGTTGATATAAACAATATTCGTAGGTATTAGTGTATTATCATATATTATTCTTAAGTGTTTGATGTCCTATTTACATTGTTTAATGCTAATATGAAACCGAGTAAAACTTGCCTAGAACTGGTAGATGGAGGAAAGTGCTATCTGCAACGTTATGCAGGTGAATAGAACAGCGTCGCTAACGAAGAAGTAAAGATTTTTTAAATTGTAGAATATTGTTAGTTTCATTCAACTTCTCATGCAATGAAACTGCACGGGTTTTTTGCTAGTACTTAATAGTGCCCGCACACTGTTTGATACTAATCATGACAGTTATTGGGCGATGTAAAGCTAAATCAAGCAATGAATCGAATTTTGAAAGAAAGAAAGTCAGGAATAGACATTGTAATAGTTCGAGGGATTCCCTTTCGTGTAATCGATTACCTACTCTTGTCCATGGCAGTTCGGATTCGGACACTTGTGGATTTTTTCAGAAATAAATACGTAAATACCAATTTTAATTGTCTTTCATCACACTATATTTTCAGACACAATTTAAATAAACGTTTCAAGTCAAAGAATGTATATATTTTTTACGATGAAATTAAAATTAAGTTCAGCAAAATACAAGACTATATTCATTTCTGTAACTCATCCTACCACGGGCTCCATTTCGAGCGGCAATAAAACGAGCCATTTCCGTCCACAAAGTTTCCTGGCCTCTGTAGAAGTCTGAACACACAATCCCTGCCTCCGCCAGCAACCCCTCCTTTGATGTCATCAAAGGCACCCCTACCCCTACTATTCCCACGTCGGCATCCCGCGCTGATACTGTAGCGGCGTGGCGCTCCGATGGATCCTAGGGACCTCTGTTTGTGGAGGATACGAAACGATGAATATTGAAACCTTTTTCTCCCAGAGTCCAGTGACAAATGAATTCATGAATCCGTAAATCAATAGACACAGCTCGAGATTTTGGCGGAGTCATGGTGATGTTCACCTGTGGCGAAATAAGTCGATAATTCAGTGACGTTGAAGATTTATAGTTTCACCGCTGAGAGTTTGACGTGTGGAGAGGTATTAGAGAGGTTATTTCTTTTTAAATTTTTTTTTATTGATGTCGTTCTCGTCTTTTATCATATTATAATTCAAATATTTTTATTACCCTGTTAATCAAAGTAATATAAAAAATTAAAATTTAATGTTCTTACAAGGTTGTAAAAGGTATTTAAAAGCTTTTAGAACAATTTTAAAAGAATGAAATATATGAGATATTGTACTACGAATAACGAGATCTCCCCCCGGGCATCATGTCCAACTTTTGACGTTGGGTGGGGTAAAAAAACTCAATTAAACAACATTTCGTCCATTTGTTTAGCTAAATAACATTTTATATTCATACCCCCCTGTATGCCAAAGAGTTACAATCCATATTATAACGCACTGTTCTGTTCTTAAGTCATCCCCTGCCTTTTTTCTTTCGATCTCTTCTCAATTAAAAATTATATTACCAATATCGATCACCTCAAGATGATACTCCCATCAAGGTTGCATGGAGTATGTTTTCCCTGATATTCCCTGCATTTTCTTGTAGCAACACTAGCACTGTAATATGAGAAAATCTCACATAAATCTCCGTTGCTTTAGATGTACCAAGAGTGATATCATAAAACCCAACCATCAATATACCAAAATCTCTTCACATTTTTAGCTTTCGAGAGCATTATTGTTCGAATTATGTTAAGAAATGCACTTACTAAAATTAACACACCAGGCTTACCACATTACTCTGTATATTTATCCAAAGCATCTATGCGCTAATAACTTTTATAATTAGTATGTTCTGATTATATTATCTTGGTATATTTGAGAACATTATCTCTGTAGCACTATCGCATTTATTTCGTAAAACTAGGTAAGATAATTAGAGAAAATGAATACGTGTAAATAAGGTAAAAATTTAGTACTAGCATCGTACTAATTATATGCAAAAATAAGCAACGGAATAATAGTACATTCTGGAAGTCACATACTTAGAGAATCGTTTCAAGTTTCGAAGCAATTTAATTGGTTTCCCAGTCTCTAATAAGGCGCTACCTACAGAACGCGACAAGATTTCGTGACAGCTAACGCGCCTCAATTTTGTCAAGACAATAGATCGTTCATCAGCTATCTCTCACGTTTCACATAAGTCATTGTTGCAAGTGAATTGAATTTATTTTTTATTCCGAAGACAGTGATGCCACACTTGCAAATTCGAGAGAGAAGTTTCAACGCGAATGTCACATTTATGTGCCTTATCAATTACGATAAATCCTCCATCCTGGTCCGGGTTTTTCTCCGGTTTTCACGAAATATCTGTATTGTCTTTACTAAGTAATTTCTTTTATAAATATTAAATCCAGAACCGTTTTCGGGTCCGTGATCGTAAATGATAGGATGATTCCTTGCTTGTTTCCGGATAGCAACTGTTTATTATCCCCCACATATTCATACGCAGGTTGCAATAGCTTTTTTTGACAATAAAGTATATTTATTATTTACGATATGTTTCATTTTCTCTCTTTGTCAGCACGCTTTGGGAAATATAGGGGAAAGAGGGCCCGAACTCTTATAATTGTTTTGACCTACCCAAAAATAAAGACAACAAAATTAAGAGGGTAGGGTGTAGTTTAATCATGAAGAAATATATACGCAAACCTAAGACCCTCCACGTCTTTTGAAGGATCTTAGACGAGGTCAATTGATCCTAGACATATGTTGAGTGTGTAAGTTGTAGATCTCAGTAAAAGCTATAAAATGAGTCATCGTAAGTACACAGTACACCACAATACATGTAATAAAGAAAAAGAAAGCAAATTTCAAATAAAACAGTAATAATAAATTTCAATACAAAAACAGATCTGGAGCAAGATTAATATTAAAGCTGAATTTTGACTTAATATCATCATTGTAGACTGTAATTTCTTTCTTATTTGGAACATCAAGAGTGGATCATTTGAATCATTAAAGGGTAGAAAATGAGGTATGAGGATGGATTTTCGAAACGTCACGTAAACAGTTATCTTCCTCGTGGCTCAAGGGATAAGTGTACACAATTTAATTATCGGAAAAAATGTCCATAGAAGACGGAAACACAGAGAGACTCTTTATAAACATTTTGGAAACCACGAGAGAGATTATAATTTAATTTGCTTCTTACGAAAAAATGTATTAGTGACATGTTTGTTTCAAATGTAAATTTTGTACAACTGCTCTTGCGTTCCATAAACATTTCTCAGGTGAATAAAATCAATTCAACATTTGCGTACGTCCTCGAATGATGTAGATGGAGTTTCTATCTCCGATCCATTTTTAGCTTGACACACATCTCCTCAAATAGCTCTAAAAATCAAGACAACAGACCCCTGAATTTTTGTATTCGCAACGGCGCAAGCTGTGACAACCGCAAGGGTCATCAATTTCACTTATTTGTGATAAATGATGAAGCTGGAAAAATGAACCACCGAAACTAAGGCGCAGACATGTCTGCCACATCGAATAATTCTTCATCAAAACAAAAAATGAAAAGGAATATGGGACGGAAAGTTGTGAGTGGAATCTACAATTGAAACGAAAAAAAAGGAAAGAAAAGATAAATTAGACGTTGCGGGAATTATGACACCACCCATTTTGTAAGATTTTGTTTTTTTAATAAACCGCCCATTTACAACCATCCCATCTTGGACTGATAATAAATTTTAATACCGAGGAATGAAATTCTGTGAACAATGTTCCCCAGACAAAATAGTCTACGAATTTAACGTCTAATTTACTTTTATATAGTTGTATAATGGATATTGATTGGATCAACCACGAATACTCCATTGTGTTACATATTGACTTATGTGAAGAGGAATGTATGCGAAAGTGTGCACGACTACGATTAAAAGTACAGTAAAATTTAATCTAATCAAGAGGATAGTTAATTTAATAATTTTCGAACGTATTTAACAAACACAAGAAATAAAATTTTAGTTAAAAAAAATTGATACTATAAGAGAACCTTAAAGTACTTGGAAAGAAAACCCGGATTATCATCTCCCAATTTTAATACCCGGTACAAGAAACCTCTAAAATATGTTTTATCAACATTTGTTTCTGAATTGCGCACAAAAATTCATCCCAAAGGTCAGCAGTAAACATTGTAAAAAGCTACGAATCAGCATTCAAAAGGGTGAAATTGTACATTGCATGTCAATTTGAACACACTTACAAATGAAATAATTTCAACAACTGATACACTTTTTCCATCGCATTTCGTACTCCTCATAAATTCATCAAGTGTCAGTAGCCGTAAAAATATTCTGAGTCTGAAGCTTCATAACACTCGCGTCCATTATTATTTATGAGCACTTACGTATTAAAATTTCCCTCATGACATTCCTAAATCGAGGAGTGTGTCCAAAGACCTTGATTCTACGGGCAGATCCATGAATATATTACAGAAACACAATTTCACGCTTGTCCAAAAAAAA
>NNCF01125802.1:166314-183536 GCA_002313205.1 Laupala kohalensis | reverse complement strand
TAGTGAGAATTTGGCAACAAGAGAGTTTAAAAAAAAAATAGAAAAATATGCAAGTACGACATGTAAGATTAGAAACGTTGTGAAAGACGAATGAGAACAAAGCAAGAAATAAAACGTGGGACACATACGAAATGAGACGCAAAGAAGAATGAACAAGGATGAAAGACGCTACTACAAGGCGTAGAAGAGCAAAAAGAATGAAAGACAATGAAAAGAATGAAAGAGAACCATTTAATGACGCTGTTGGAAAAGTGGTTCACAAAAAACATTTATTATATGATCATTTAAATATTAGTATTAATTAATTTTATTTTTTCCTTCGGGTAGAGGCGGATTTATTATACAGGTTCTCTAGGCTTTGTCTAGGGGCGTGTTTATTGTAACAATAAATCGTGAATTTAGTGTTTTTTTCAACTCTTATGATTTTTAAACACTATACTCAGAATAATCTATAGTTCGATAATAACTTGTACATGTAAATTTACAAACATATTTGCGTTAAATTACAAACATATTGACATTATATATGTATTATAACTCGCAGCTAACTTTTTATCTTATCTAGGAACTTTTGCTGAAATTTTTGAATCCGCCTCTGCCTTAGGGCCCTTTATCGGAATTGATGGGATGGTCCCTTGCTTGCTTCCGGGGAGTAAATTAGTTTATTGTCCTCCACGTGGTCATACGCAGTTTGTACTGTTTTTTGACAATAAATTTATTATTATTGTTATTATTATTATTATGTATATTTTTCCGTGATAAAATAAACTAATGATGGGTTGATGTGCAAATGATACTAGTAACTTAAATAAACAATGTTAATAACTGAAAAAAAATTAATACTACTACTGTAAAAGATAATTGATATAAAACTATAAGACAACTAACTAAAACGTGGAAAACAAATATCTCAAAATTTCAATCAAGGAGCACAAACGTCAATTAAACACATATAAAGCAAATATTAAATATAAAAGAAACAAATTGTTTAAAATGAAAGCACACATGAAGGAATAAAACATCATACGTAGTATACAACACACACATATGTAACCCCAGTTTTAACATCATTTTGAAATACTTTGGTTACGGACTAAAAGGAGAAAAAATATAAACGGACTGATTTAAATATTTGGGAAACTTAATATAAATTAAAACATATATAGTAAGATAATCATGTTGATTAATTATACATTCAAATTCATTTTCAGGACAAATAATTAAGTACAATATTCGGCTACATAAAAAGAATAGGATGGATTAGTTGGTTATATTTCCGTGACACTCAATGTCCTTTGGAATAGGTCTGAAATGATACCATTATAGAAATGATGTATCACCGCTTAATATCATACATCGTGTAGAAAAGTAGGTAATAATAAAAGGAGTAAACTTAATGTGTTGTTTTGTAAAACATGACTCTCAAAGCATATCAACAACTATTATCTTTGCTGTGTTGACAACCAGGTGAAGATAGCGACGGATCGGGACTCGAACCCAGGACCTGCTCGAGGCGGGTGGTGCAGTGCGTAGCACACCTGCGGCCAGAGCCGAAGATTCCGGGTTCGAGTCTCGATCCGTCGCAATTTTCACCTGGTTGTTGACGTTGCATCACGCTTCCACGAGTAGGTACTCGGAAGTTGTGAGTTAAAACTATTGTCTTGTTTGCCAAATTGTATAGTCGAAAGTATGATCCTGCTTTGAAAATATTGACTGGAGCGAGTCACATGACAATACTTCACAAATTCAAGATCCCAAAATATTACGAGTAATATCTAATCTATTTTGTTTTCATTTTTGAATTGACTAGAACATAAGTCAGAGGTATTTTTATTGTAAAAACTACCGAATAATTAATGGTAATTCTTAGTATAATTTTATTTTTCTTATTAGAAAACATTAAAGAGTGTGAACGGTATTTCAAAGATATGACGGTGAAATGCTGTAAGTGAACACGAGATATGACGTGATCAATCAAGTCTTTAACGTCACTTCAATCAGAACATGGATCACCTGTTGAGTTGTGAATGCGACGGTGGAGACTTATGTTTATGTGGACCGTTTCATTTTTGCTTGGCCGCAGTTCCGGGCGATAAACCTAGCTGTGCGGCGTGAATATGACACTCATGACGATCCATGTCGCATTTGGTTAGAGATGTGGCATCAAACGCGATGCAATACAACATGACACGGTGAGATATTTGGAAGCCGTAAGGACAACAGCGGTATGAACTCAACATTAGACCTGGCAATGGGGAACCAAGTAATAGGGTCTTCCAAATAATTTCCACCTGGGTGTAGGACATTACTTATAATTAGATAATTTATTTATTATAATTAGATATATTATTTATTTGCCAAAACCGGTTTTGTACAGCTTACGCGGCCTACAATCGAGATACAGGAATATAGTTTTCAAATAATAGTTTTGCTTACATACATTTATCATCCAACTATTTATATGATCTTTTAAATATCTGAAACCCATTAGTATTAAATTCTCTGATTATTATTAACTTCAACATAATTGCACTCTCTATTTTAATACATATTTTTGTAATTATTTCTAGGTATTATTATTATTATTATTATTAAAACCATTTTTACCAATAGCTAAATATATTTCTGTATCTTGATTGTAGACCTTTGAAGATGACAGCGTAAGCTGTCGAAAGCCGGTTTCGGCAAATAAATATTTTTCAGTTGACTATAACTTTGTTTCTTATTAGGACATTACTACAATTTTTGGAGTAATGCCATAATTGTTACTAAAATACCTCTGGATAAATAATTAAACGTTAAAAGGAAATAAAGCAGAAACATCCATTGTTAATATTATAATTTACATGATTTGAAATTTACATTAAGTGGGAAAATAATAAAGTTTTAAACTGTTTTAAAAATGGAGATTTTATTTTTATTTTTCGGTTTTACTTAAAAGAAGTACTAGAATCCCCTTGACGATATCTAACCACAGACGTAGTTTTAATACAAACTATATAAAATGACCTTATTTGATTTGAGGAAATTTGCCTGATTATGAGAGGGATGTTGACAAAATTCACTTGAATATGAATCCTAAGATTAGGTACATAAATTCAAAAATAAAATTTGCTCATGTTTACTGCCCGTGATATTCCAGTTACTGCTCTGGGATGCAACTTACCGCGTCATTCTTTACCACCATAAAATAATGGTGAAAGTTACCGGAATAGAACAGAGAATAATTAATTTTTAGGTTTGGATATGGAGAATTGTAGACATTGAGGTGCGTCTTCTATTCTATTATAATTTTTTATGCTGTAAATAACATTATTTTATGTTATATTTTAAGTTAATATAACATATGTTTCTTTTATTAAAGTTTCATTAGCGTATAATAAATAATACGAATAATTAAGGAGTCCGTACGTATTTAATAATGCAAGCGAAACCGATCTTGCAGTCTTTTCACAAAACCAATAGGGGTAATGCGGATGCCATTATGTTACAATGTTAACAGTTCATGGTTGAATACACTTTATATTGTTTTTCTTTTAATTTATTTTGTCTCATGACGAGGTACAAACCATGACCACGATGATTAAGAGAATTAGGAAGATGAAATCCTGGGTTGCCCACATTCTGTTCATATGTTCCCCAAATAAGATGGTTCAGAACAAACATTTGTTGGAGTAAACTATTCATTTAATAAAATGTATCTCTTCAATGACTGATTTTAATAAAAAAAAATTTTTTCTGTTTCAGGTGAGTCATCCAATTATTTCCCAAATCTTGAGTTCATAGCAAATGGTATGTAAATCAACATTATATTATATTCTAACATTAAATAAACATAACTGTTAGTTCATAGTTTTATTAGAAGTATACAAAATTGAGTAAATATTTTCTAAAGTGACATTGCATTCAATCTGCATTATTTCTTTCAATATTAAAACCTTAATATTCCTCTTTGTAGAGTGATTTCCAACTTCAGTTTGCCTTCAAAATTACCTTTCCGTATCATAAAGGGAAAGCGATGCATGCTTCTGGGATATCATCATCAAAATATACAATTGCAACTCAATTTCCTTTTCGCGTATCACGAAAGGAAGTAGTCATATTTATTCGCAAAACCATTAGAAAGTGGCAATCAACTCTCGCAAATACAATATTGCATGCATTTCTGCGAAAACGTGCCGTTGACAAGCCCTAAAGCCCCACAAAAAAAAAAAATGCGAAATGAAATCAAAGAGTATGAATCTACTTTAATAATTCATTCTGTTTCATGTATTACGTTTCAAAATGAACATGTCACTGTAATCAACATCTGTATTATGAATTCCTTGAATTTTTCACCCATTTTGGTAGCAGTGCTTCACAGAACAGTTCTTAATTTATTTAGTACGTTTTTATACATGAATATATTGTTGTTTGAGTGTGTTTTCTACAACCTTGACACATCTCTCAATACAATATCAGTCTCTCTATTGCAATGGTTGCTTCAATTTATTTAGCCAACAGAATGGATCATATTTAAGACTGTTAAGTACTGAAAACTAGTTCTTCATTCACACAAAACTATTTAAAAAACATACGTGTCCTCTAACTGAATAAAATGTCGCCTATATGCCTGTATTTCCACTAATATTTTAAAGAGATTTGAAATTGAATGTCATGGAATTTATATAGTTGTAAGATTGTGTGTCTCTTGTTTGTTTCCTGTGGTTGAGCAAATAAATTATGCAACACAGTTGAGTCAACTGTCTATATTCACACGAGTATGTTCGTTATTTACTTAGGCTTGTGTGATATTTTTAAAACAAATATATTTAATGTAGTACCAACGTAGGAAAAATTCAATATCTGGAATCGGCTCAAACAAACAGAGTAACACGTACTTACTGTGATTTCCATTTAAAAGACATGCCTCTCCGGCCATTTAATTGCAACTATAATTGATGGCATAATACATTGCGTTTTATGGAGAAAAAACTTATTTTCAAGAAAACACCAACTTTTAAATCACGAAAGTCTGGAAGTTTACTCTGATTTGTAAAAAACTTTCCGTAGTATTTTTACATCACTTTCATCTACAAGTCACCGGATATTTGAGAAAATTTTTTCTGAGATGGATAAATAAACCCTTGCACTCGGCCTCCAGGTTTTTTTCATGCTCTATTGCGTTTCAAACGTTCCTGAATACTGTTTGAACTATATTATTAATTGAAAGAAACAAATTAGATCATGTTTTTTCATATTGTTTTATAACAGATAGAATAATAATAATAAAGAAATTAATTATACATCTCCGTTATTTGACTAACTTGAGTGCCGGTCGCATCTCAAATGCTCGACATCAAATTCATTTGCTGTTTTCTGAAGTGAGTTTTTCAATCTCATCCTCCCGCGTGTTGGAATAGAGAATGTAATATCACGCAAGGAGAGCAGAACGTAATATGCGCTCTTCATAACCCTGGAGTCTTCAACCTCCATTATAACGACATAATAGCGGGCGATATGAGTCACTGGAAAGCAGTGATCGCAACACGCCACTAGAAAGTAGTGCAACCTTCGACATCATCAGCGGCGCAAGAATACCCAACACTCAGAGAATGTATCTTAAATGGATGTGCAGGAACGATTTTGCTTGCTTCACCGTTACATTTCAAAACACGAGATACCTTTTAACAGGAATATTCTTTCAAAAGACAAAAGACTGTAGCATATGTTCTGTTACGTAATCGACTTTCAGACCTGTTTCATTCAATTGTTTCTTATTGTTAGATCACTCAAGGGAAACAATATAAAAAATAGATTCTCCGTGGCGTTCTAGCTCTTCACCAAGCTATCCCGGGTTCAATTCCCGGGGGGTCCAGAAAAAAAAAATACTAGGAGCTTTTCACATTGATATCCCAGTTCAAACAGATGTGTCTACTGAAAAGCGAACACTCCTTCCTCTATCCATCTTCTCCTAATACCAATAACTAACTATTACTAACAACTCTTTCTAACCCTTCCACCGTGGTCCAAGTTGTCGGTAAACCCAGAAAAGCGTCCCACCTACTAACAATAGCCTACCACCCAGCTCCTATCGCTCCATGAAGATAAACGTCAATAGCACTCTACATTTCCCAGTTTACAAATACTACAATAAAAAACTGAGAAATAAATTAATTAAAAATGCACCAGCGTCTGCTGAAGAATTTTTGCTTTGTAGTTTTTGTTCTTCATTCAAAATTCCGTCACGTGTGGTTTCAGACATAGAAAAAGGGGAAATATAAGGGTGACCATCAATTCCGTCCATAACTATTTATGATATCTATAAAAACTATTATAAAAAGTACGTGCTTACGTTACGTATTTTTCTGTTATATCCAATTTATAAATTACATATTATCGTTTCGCTCTTTGATACAAACGAAAAAAAAATACAACTGTGTATTACATTCATGTTCATCCAAGTAATCGAAACTCAACGTGCGTTTCATGTAAGCTGGAAAATGCAAATATTTAGAATACAGTAAGCTAAAATAACTAAAAATAACAGAAGTATCATTTTCCATAACGTAATATGATAATACGCCTCGACACTTCCAGACAATTATAGATGGACATTAAAAAAATACAGTGTCCTCAACTGGAATTGAATACAAGTGATATTTTAATTTTCGCTCAGTGACAGTTAACAATTATTATTCACTAATGAGAAAGTGGCAATTATTATCCGTACATCTTACTTTAAAAAAATACTTGTTTATAATTATCCCTTTGTAATACAAATACAATTTTCAGGATAGAGGTTAAATCTTAATCTTTTTGTGTTATATACAAAATGAATTTGAGTTAATGTACTCAAATAGCACGACTTAAGTCACTCACACATGCAACTTAACAGTATTAGAAGCGAGAGCACATGTTAACAATCACCTTAATCAATTTTTTGACTTACAATAGTTCATGTAAATAGTGCATTCTACCAGTGAAAATAAATTTGATCGCCACCATCGAGCTGTAAAGTATATAAAATATAACAGTTCAATGCGTCATCTAAGGCAAGATGGTAATTGCGACCGACCGGGACTCGAACCCGGGACCGCCTACTGTGACCGCAAGTGTGCTACCACTGCAACACCCACTTTTACCAAAGCACGCACACAACATCACCGGTCTGTTCCGGCTCTGGGTCTGGTCGAGGCGGGTGGCGCATTCCTAGCACACCTGCGACCACAGCGGCATGTCCCGGGTTCNATGTCCCGGGTTCGACTCCCGGTCGGTCGTAAATTTCAGATTCCCGTGGACGATGCAAACTTCCTTTCCTCGAGAAAGTACTCGGAAGTTGAGTTAAGATCACGACCAATGTTGCGGGTAATCAACCGAAGTAATCTGCTTACGACAAGTATTGAACTCGAATTCGGCGATTAACTGTAAAAAAAAATGTTTATTAATTTTTTTTCCTTTTAAAATCTATTAGATTGTTTTCTTCTTGAAGTGTGTGCACAAAATAGTTTACACTGAGATAAGGAAAAAATTCTTCACCGAGTTAAAATAAAAATGAAAAGTAGCGTAAAAATAAGTGATATGTTTGATTACAAACAACATTTATAGTGTAATCTCTTCATTACCATCTCGCGGTTCAATGTTTGCGTCACCTGACGATACAATCTGATCCAACTACACTTCGCTGGAGGCCTCTGTTTTTTGTACTCACGTGAGATGATCGACGGTGTTGATTGAATGTGATGCAGGGTGCGTGTCGGAACGAATCTCGTGGAACGACGAATACAACACGAGATGCTGCGAAGCGGTTCTCATTCAATATCCGCTCGACAAGAGTTGCACTCTAAAGTACACATCTAGACGTGCTCTTTTTATTCAAAAAATAATTTTATGGCTCTGCGTGCAAAGAAAATGTTTTAGTGTTATATTTCTTTAATGAATTTTTGTTTCTTTAATTTAAAAATGGGATGCAGGTTTACACATAATTTTAATTTGTTTACAATTTTTCCCGACGCACGTGGGTTTTATTAATTGAAACTATTTGTTTTTACTGAGGACTGTAGTCATCACCAATGATTCCATTACTTTCCTCATGTAGTACAAGTGTCAAGAGAGATATGAGATCTTAATGGTATAGTGATACAATCTTTACGAGTTGATTCATTCAAATGTAGAGTTATAATAGGTACGGTTTATTAGAATTTATTTTCATAATGGTACGTAATTTTATTAACAATAAAATGTAAATTTGTTTATATTCTGTTGCCATTACAACATGTAGCTAACTATTTTTATTCTAATTTTAGAGTTTGGAAAACAAATTATAAATCCGGCTCTGCCTTAGGTCGCTTGATCGGAAATGATGGGATGGTCCCTTGCTTGCTTCCGGAGATTAAATTATTTTATTGTCCACCCCCTGGTCATGAGAATTTTGTAACTTTTTTTTGATTTTCAATTTATTATTATTACATAATTATTCTATGTTGAGGCGTATATAAATATGTTTATTCTGTAACAAATTAAACAAAAATATGAGAGACAGTCTTCTTGATTATAAGTTGGTACGGATCAAAAGTTGTGTAATGACGGTGTAAATGTTTACTTACACTGCCTCATTTTTTATCACAACACATGAATTATTTTGGTAACATAACGATACCGAACTTACTTAGGTAGGTACAAAAAATCTACTCGAATCTTCTTGAAAAAATGTTTTTCAGTTCTGCTTATATTTCTACACATATTCGTATAATCAGACAGCTCAGAATAGTTTTTTCTGAATATTTTAAAGCCAGTTTGTATCAAAATGTCACCAACTGGAAGTTCTTAGGAGAACACTGCATATTTTAAAAACAGAAATATTTGAAGGGAATATGACTTCTTGATAATTAAAATGAAGTTCGAATGTTCTCAAAAATGAATTATTATTAATATAGTTTGAAAATGAAAACGGTGAGTAAAAACGAAGGGATAGCTTTATACATACACATACACGTTTGGTTTTTCTTTTTAAGGCGGAAATCCATTTAACGCGCGCAATTTCGAGAAAAGGTTTATTTGAAAATTTACGACAGATCAATTCTTGATGCTTTCCAAATTCAATTCCATTCATTTTGAATCAGTTTAACCAAGAGGGTAATAATTTGTTAAATCCCGCTAAACGTGACATAAGCACGTATCGTTCAATTCATGTGCGATTGTTTTGCTGTCAGTGCGACGTGTGAATGTACAGTCTTTGCCAAAAAATCGGAGACGAACACATTAATCACATTCACAGGGCAATTCATTGAATATTAGCGGGAAAACAATGGTAACTGACTTCATCGCGTTCCGCGCTGTCGTGATTCGCTAAATGAGTTTTACAGGGTATTAAAAGTAAATTGCTTTCCTCCATATTCGATGCGGTGACCGGAAAAGAATTATGATTAATGTGGGTTCATCAAAGGCTGTGAATGATACGGATCTCCGCAGGGCTCGGTATGAGCTGTTAAACAGCCATCGCTTGGGCGCTATTGAAATTAAATAATCGTAACTTTTTAGAGTCGCGCTCACGTTTCGGGTTATGTGTAGCAACACGGCGTATCTATCGGTGCTTTGGCGAAGTTGAGTGACGTGGGCAATTTGCCAACGAGCTCATGAAAGGGTTTGGAAAGTTTTTGTTGACACTGACTGGAAACTAGAGAGAAAATATATCGTGGAATTAAAAAAAAATCTCTATTTTCTTTTTATCGCACATAAAAGATTTCAATCTCACAAAATTACAGTCCTCTATTTCAAGTTTATTTTCATTGGTAACGCCCTCTTTTAAGTCTGTAAAAAGTAACCCCAGAAAAAGTTAAACGAATAATCTTATTTTGTTTTGGTCAGTATCTCCAAAAAACTATTCTCATAGACACGTTACCATACACTAGTATCACTATTTTTTGAATGTTTCGAACAAATTCTGAAAATAAATTTGTATTTTTTTCTACCCCTCTATATTTAAATGGTGAAAATAGAAGGATCGAATGGAAATATTTTAAAACATTCATTCCAAACACACTCACGGATGAGGGTAACGTAGTGACTCCGTAACAGGTATTTACGAGAAATTCAATTTCGTCTCTATTTTTTACATTACGATTACTATTTAAATAGAATATCAATGATGAGAAAGAAATAACAACATGCACAAGTTCAAGATAAGGAAAGCTACACATCAATTTCTGACTGCAAACTATTCGTCAGTTATTTTATCTCTTTCATCGAACCGTAACTTGGATTCTGGAATTGGGAAGGAGAGATGTTGGGTTGCCAGGNATCGCATTCTTATCTCTGTCTCTTATACACATCTAGATGTGTATAAGAGACAGGGTTTGAACTCATGTTCTATCGTTAAGCGGAAGCGTAGACGCTATCAGCAGATCACCGCTGCCGCTTAATCATGTTATATTGAATGTTATTGGGCCGCGGGACCGGGGATCGAACCCAGGACAACCAGTTCTAAACGCTGGTGTGCTACCACTGCCCTACCCCGTTCAAAATACTGTCCTCGTTTTGACACGTCTCTCCTAGGGGGTACTTTACCGTCTCCCACTTTCATTCAATATAACATTATTAATCTGTTACCTGGCGATGTGGTTAACCGCAATTAAAGTGATTTATGTATGTATGAATGTGTGTACGTAAGTGCCGGATTTAATCGTATCCCAATTAAGCTCAATTAGCCAATCTCTTGTCATGAGAGGAGGAAAATGAATCGAAGAACTTAAGTGTTAAACTGAGTCTGAATGTACGAGAGACGCCTTTAGAGAAGCAGATTTATAGAATGCCTCGTAATGGGTGAGCAGCGTTCAGCGATCTCACCTCGCTAATGAGGCAATTAAAACTGTAACGTAGTGTAAGGAGAGACAAGAGCGCATCGATCGGAAACGAAGTTCTCTTACATCAAATTAATTAGGGAATTTATAACATTTTAAAAATTTCCATGACAATTTTTACACTTCAATGCATCGAAGATTTTCTTTAGAATTTCGTACAAAATAGGTAATTGGAGGAGTTTTCTTTTAAGTTATGAAAGTGTGAAATAAATGTTAGGTTTTAAGAAATATTTTGATTTAATGACCCACAAGAGAATTTATTTATTTTGAGGGACACGGTGTTACATTTAGAAATGTTCAACATTGAAAATATTACTCGCAGATACTGTAAGAATTCATGTCGTAATGTTAAAGGGAATAAGTTCATAGCAGTTAACACGCATTTATAACTCATACTTTCCGGATACAAAAAGGGAAAGTGTTAGTTTTCGGGTGGATTATACTGTAAAGTAAAAATTTCCGTACACTGAATGTGAGGAATATTTTCGAAATATAATAGGGAATCAGGAACGAATTAGGTAATGAGGCGAAAAATTCTTAACATCTTTCTCTTTTCATGTTCCTTCCTTGGTCACCTCTTGTTCTTTTCGATCCCGACGCTATTAAGGCTAGGGTATCTTTCATTTTCCTCATCCCTCTCATTTTTTGTCCTACCCCTCATTTGATGTTTTGATGTATGTTGTGAGATATGTTTTGGTGTGTTGTAAATCAGGAGGGTTTTTAGTGGGTAGGGTTGAGTCATTCGGCGAGTCCCACACACGGGGAGAGTCATGTTGGCTCTCCTTAGGGCGTAACTGCATTTTCCCTACCTGTACAAGTTTTTCGGGCTCCAATGACCTTTGATGTGGACATGAGCCGTAAATCCCCACAAAAAGAAAAAAAATAACACATTTTAACATGTTGAGAATGAAGTCTTCGGAAGTCAATTAATATAATGACAAAACACTGACTTGGACATTATACGTATGACTTGGACATTATTCATTATCGTAATATAGCAACGTCTTTCCGGTGAAATTCTCCCCCGCAGTCTCAAACTTCTGTCAGTTATCAGTGTTGGTGTCACGTGATTGAATAGGATTCTTCCTATAAAAAGTACTGGCTAATTTACCGGCGGAGATGGTGATTTTTCCCAGACCAAACGTAATTTACTAAGGAAAAAATAAAATCTATATTGTAAGATAAAAATAATTTTACCTGCGGATACGTACAGCAACCACATTGTACAAATTCACGATAATACTTATTTTATACCAAAGTAGTTTGTAAACACCAAGTTGTCCACAAGATGAAACAAATCAATCGAAAAGTCAACAAATAGATACAAACAACCAATTAGCCTAGCACACCACTTCACCCTTAGGAGATATACGGCTATTTAACGGAACTTAATTTATCGGCATCATGCCACTGTTAATGTTGAAAAAAAATAACTGTAAAATTCTAGAGAATAATTACCAGTCTATTCAGTCTTCCTTTTCAAAACCACAAATGAACTGAGCGGCCACTGCTACGCATTCTTATCTGTTACGATAGAATTGTCACTGAGCACAGACATTGTTATCAGTTATGAATATAGTTTTGGTAATTAGGTACTATTGTTAGTCCTAAGTTAAAGTAGTAACAAGGGAATTTAAGTGGTTCAAATCATTGAGTCATTTTTTTATTTTCCTTGAACACTTTTTAAAATTTGAACTTGATAGTGTTTTTAGGCAGCAGGTTAAAACATTTTGGACCGANGCTGAGATAAACAAATGTTTGAGCAAAGAAAGATTTATTGACCCCAGGTCTAACAAAATGTTTTTCAGTTGTGCTTCTAGTAGGGTAATATACGTTTCTCGTGTCCCTGTGACCACTATTTTATTAAATAATCTCGAAACGTTAAAGATCAATGCCAAGTAAGCAGAGAAAATACGCTCAGGAGTGAAATGGTGGGTGGGTGGGGGGTTGAAATCGGGGAATGCTTTGGTGCGAATCATCACTATTGCACGAGAATTACATTGTAAAAATGCATGAAGGCCATCTTAACCCAATGTTCTGCACGGAGAAGTTAAACGAGATCTCGTCTATCGACTCTGGAACATCGGCTTCGCCTAATCATCCATTTGCTATGCGCCCGCTCCTCGCCTCAGGTCAGACGTTTGCTGAAAGACTGAACCGTGTAGGTCGTAATGGAGGGTCCGGGGGTGTTCGAAACTGCAATTGCACGAGCGCGGTTCGGGATTCGAGTGTCCTTCGCGCTCAGAAATCGGCCGACGAAATGACTAAAAGGCAGCGGTGTCGTTATAGAAGTGTCGGGATCTACATTCCTCACAGTACGCATTTGTAAAAATCCGGTTCACGGTCCCGCGTTCATTAATCATGTCACGTATTTGTAATAAAAAAAAATTTGCGTAACATTCAAAACAAAACGAACATACGAACACTTTTTTCTTGACAAAATAAATAAATAAATAAATTTATTGTAAAAAAAACTATACAAACTGCGTATGACCACGTGGAGAACAATAAACTAATTTACTCCCCAGAAGCAAGCAAGGGACCATCCCATCAATTCCGATCAAGGGCCCTAATGCAGAGGCGGATTTTGAAAAATTTCAGCAAAAAATTCCTAGATAAGATAAAAAGTTAGCTACGAGTTATAATACTAATTGAATGTCAATATGTTTGTAATTTAACACAAACAATTATTTTACATGTACAAATTATTATCGAACTATAGATTATTCTGAGTATAGAGTTTAAAAATCATAAGTATTGAAATAACATTAAATTCACGACTTTTTGTTACAATAAACAAAGCCTAGAGAACCTGTATAAGAAATCTACCTCTACCGGAGCAAAACCCGGGCCAGGATGAGTGAAACAAAGTGAAAGATATGTACTGCATCTAATATTTATGTACATAATTAATTAAAGGGTTCTAATGACCTGGCCGTTGACGAGCCCTAAAACCCCACAAAAAATGTACATAATTACGTGAATAGAAATATCCGTTGGAGTAAAATATAAGTTTAGGAAAACCTTCGAAAAAAAAAAAATTATTTCAAGCAAAACTGTTTGAACTGGGGAAAGTTTTTTTTGTGAGTAATTTAAATATGGTTTCCTTGTAATTTTCGAAAAGAATAAACAAATTCTCGGAAATTAATGCACCGAAATTTCGGAACTATTATTTTTTGAAAATAATAAATTGAATTACGAAAATACGTTTCCTGAATAATATTGCCCCCAGAAGATGGATATGATTGAGTAAACAAGAGATAGAGATAAGGAGTGAACAGTGTAATCGTCCTTATCTGGACGGTGGAGACTCATGAGTACACCCGGTATCTTGGTGCAGTCGTGAATCGACTGTAAAAGCCCTCGTAATTCCCTTCCGAACGAAGTACCTTCTGCCAGCGACGATCGTTGTCACAGGTATCGATTGGACAGTGTCCGCTTGCAGGGGGAGGAGTTACACAGTTGATAGCAGCAATGACTACCGGGTCAGCTCAAGAGTTGAAATCGGTTTAGTCATATCTATCGAGTTTTGATATAAATAACATGTGTTAACTCTCGGCCGTATGAAAACGGCGTTCAGTCTGGAATAGAACCCGGGACTCCAGCACTGATCGCAGGGTTGTTAACCACTACACCACCCGTTCGTCTTCCATAACTGTACATAAATTCCACCTAGGCGTAACAACCGTGGTGTAGTGGTTTGCACCCACGCGATCAATGAAGGGGTCCCGAGTTCGATTCCTGTCTCGTCGCCTTTTTCATCTCGCCGAAAGTTATCACATATCTTCTCCATGTCTAGGGACGCGGAAGAAATATATGCATAAATAACATGAACACCACGATTAATCCTCCATTGCCTTGGATCACTCGATCGGAATTGATGGGATGGTCCTTCACAAGCTTCCGGAGAGTAAATTAGCGTATCGTATCCCACGTGGTCATGCGCAGTATGTAACTTCTCTTTTGACAAAGTCAATGCTAATAGGATGGTGATGCCTTCAACAAAGAAAACGGATATTGAAGATCCACAATATCCCCCACCAGGGAAGTGTGAGATAAATGTGTTCAAATTAAAATTTAATAATAAAACATTGTGTCCCCGTGAGCCTCTAATTAATCTCCGTGCTGGAAAAGAAGCGAACAAACAAACAACCAAATTTTTCCTCAATAAATGTTCGCGTCGACGTCTATCACCTCTTTCAAAATCTATCGTAAAACTCACACGCAACGTCGTCCTACAAACTGAAATATTTTCTTGATTTTTTATGAAATGGGTTCACAAGCAACGTTCACGGCGGAGTTATCTACGTGACAAGCACTCGAGCGATTGAAAGAATTATAGTTTTCTGTCGAAACGGGCAACTAAAATCAGGTTTTCTAAGGTTTCGTAACGATGTATCTGTTCTGATTCTTTATGATCGTGAAGCGGTTTCGTTTTATCACTCGTGTCACAAATTATAAGTCTTGTAAAACCGAATTCGGAATTCACTTTATTAACGCAACATGTATCGCAGCTAGACAATACTTAAGAATTTTTTAATTGCCAGACATGAAATCTCCTTCCCTAAAAAATCAGATATAACCCTTGAAAAGATATAACCCTTGAAAACTACACAAGTTCTAAGAGGTGAACAAGCATTTTAAATTCACGTAATGGAAACAATATTTCGAGCCAAAAAAAGAAAGCAAATTTATTCCTTAATAGTGTATATAAAAAAGTGTATCAATCTGATAAAATCATGGAATTGATTTTAGTTTGAGAAGATTTGACGAGAATTAAAAACCATCATTTTACATCCGTAACCTAACCTTGTTCATTATCTGAAGCTCTTAAGAAAGTCATTGTTTAATAGACGAATGTATTGGGTTACTATTTTTTTCCAATTTTTAAAATAAATTTCCGCATTGCTTTGACAATGTAAATATCAGTAATTCATTAAAATTATCCAATACTAAACTGTTTAATGTCTACTCTTTATAAGATAAAAGAGGTATCGAAATTCAAGAAACGAAGAATCAAGACTGATAGATATGGAGGAGCTGTTTCGATAGTTCCGTTATACCAAACACTTGTATAACATTTCAGCTCACGTGTGCGTCTCAGGCAGTCTCTCCATTTTCGTTGAGAGACGAAGTAGTTCTTTCACTCTTGCGTCAGGAGCGTAGTGAATCGACGCGGTAATAAATTGGAGACAACCAAATGAGTTCTCGGCGCCTACTAACTCGCTAACTGGCTCTCGTGTTCCAAATCACTCCTCCTTTCGTTTATACCAAACTTCACATAACTCTCGTCAACACAGTCCTTATTAACGAGGAGGTGATCACAAAAATTTCGTAAACTTAATTTTTTTAAACTCTTTAACTTCCGAGTACGTACTCCGGGAGGAGTGTTTGCGTCGTCAACGACCAGGTGAAAATTGCGACGGACCGGAACTCGAACCCGGGAACCCACATCGACTCCCAAAGTCCGTACACAATGTTCACTCGGTTTTTTAATTTATTTAGATGGAATGGAAAAAAGTTCTAAAATGAGATAAAATTTATTGAAAAAACTTATTAACTATTTCAAATATTACTTGTTTCGTTTTCTTTATTTGCATATTCTTCTATAATTGTGTCATATATGCATACTTTTGATCTTTTCAATAACTTAAAAATATTACGTAATAACGATCGACGATTGCTAAAACATATCTTAACGAAGAAAATTCAAGTTTCGCGACTTTTTTATCTCCCCTACATTTCCTCATCTCGCCAAAAAAAATCATGTATATTTTATTCATGGGTAACAGTCCAGTGGAGTGAATAAAATAAGAAAGCTAGGTATTGACATGTTTGGTTACCGGCATGAAACCGGTTTCAGTACAAATGCATCTACCCAAAGTCTTTTTAGAAGACCAAAAGTCAATATTGTGTCAAATTTTTAGACAATCTAATTCATTCACTAATTCTTAATCACTTTAACTTCAAGAGATTTTAAATAAGTAAGACATCTTTCCTTATTATATTGTTTATTCAGCTAACGTTTCGAGATTAAACTTTATCTCTTCTTCAGGGCTGGACTATATTACCATATAACAGAAATGGTAGTTTTCATGTACATATAAGGTTCACACTATAATTCAACTCAATTATAATAAGATATTAAAAACATATTTACATAACATTCCTGAGAAACAGATTAAAATTATCTTATTTTGAAATTATCACAATTATTCACATTTAAAATCCCTAATTGAAATTATGAAAGGTTCGTTACAGATGTAACCTTCTCCGTCATTGTTTGGTTGAATTCTATCTAAACACTCAGAATGGGTAACATGCATTTCTAAATAATAATAATAATAATAATAATAATAATAATAATAATAATAATAATAATAA
>NNCF01125802.1:136745-147398 GCA_002313205.1 Laupala kohalensis | reverse complement strand
TTTATGTCATTAAACTCTCTTGTAAATTCGTAAAGGATTTTAAGTGGTTTTAGTTTATTATTAATAGTCAATACTTGAGCAAGGTGATCACTGTATCCGGCGATAATCACACATGTACTTTAAGTGAGAGTAGTGAAGCAACTTATAATATTGCAGACTTGCGAAGTGTACAGGTGAAAGAATCATAGTTAACTTGAGATTGGTCCTAAAATTCCGGTAGCAAAGAAAGGGAAGCGTGTCAAAGACGTATTCTGCAATGTTCCAAGTCAGTAGTTGAGACTATTACGACCGAAAAGGAGAAAGATCTTGAGACTATGATTCCTAATTTGCTTACGAAAGAATATAGAGCATTACAGGCAGCTCTTCGAAGAATAAGTGGCACGTATCCCTATGAAATAGAGATTGGACTTAGCACCTCTCACAAATAATATTTTTTTCTTTTTCAAAAGATGTCATGAATATTTCATTTTGTATAGCAGAGTTATCATTTATTCGTAGCACTATGAAGTTTGAAGAATGAATAAATAAAAATATAAAAATTTTCAATAACTTTGTGCTCAGAAATTTTCCACTACACTTCCCTACTGAGAAGTATTCAATTCTAATTGATCTTTGGCATCAAAGTATCATTATCACAACTATAAAATCACGATCTCTTAGCCTCAACATTCGAGAAGTAACAGCAGTAATTACATAAACCTCACACAATATTCGTGACAAAGAGCTAAAAAGTAAATCTCTTGGAGTCGTAAAAAATTTTATCATCTCCGTCCGCGTCAGCAGTGAGCACCGTAAAATTCAGGCTAATCGCGGAAGCTTAGAGAGAAGTGTGAAACGGTCGTAGAATATTGGAAATATGACTTCGCCATTCGCGCCATCGGCGGCGAAGAAATTGAAGGGGACTGCGCCATTGCGCCAACTGTCTGCGGTGACTGTGGTCGCTGACACCAGAAACAAGGGAAGTTTGCGCAACTAGAGACAATTAAGAGCGGACGAACACAGATGACAGAACCATGTGGCTTCAATTGTTCAATCCTATTGTTACATGTGGGTTGAGAATTAGGGAGGACAAAGGTACGTGTGTTTTGGGATCATAAATGGACTCTTTTGTTGTAACTTGAGCTGCGAGGGTTTGTACAGCGATTGGTTCACAATGGTTGGAGGACACGATTACAAGTGATGTATGTTTATTTATATTAGAGTGAGCACATGCTTCCAGCGGTTTTAAGAGTAACCAACTTTCTCATTTCACCCGTCTATTCTGATTTTCATAATATTAGATTAACCTTTAATCTTTGAATCCTAAATGGTGAGTCAATCCATTCCAACAACCAATTATTGCAGCGCAACACTTCTTTTCAGGGTATTGTTTGCATTTATTATAAACCAAATTATAAAAATTTTAATTAAATAAATAATGAAACACTTACGACTTTATGTGGATGAATAATATATATTTCGTGGTAAGAACTCGCGACGTTTCGACTTCGTTTCAAGTCGTCGTCAGGTGATTCGAAAAATAAGAAATTATAACAAAAAGAATAACAACAGAACAATTGAACGACTTAACAATTGAAACGTTGTGAGTTCTTTTCACAAAATATATATTATTCATCCACATAAGGTCGTAAGTGTTTCATTATTTATTTAATTCGATTATGTAATGGACGTAAATTGTAGTATAATATTTTTAGACATCTCATAGACAAATAACTGTATTTTACTCACAAGTTTAGGTCAACAGGCTAGCGATTTCGAAAAGTGTTTCTCAATAATATCAATACTTAAAAATATAATGACGATAGATCTAAATATCACCACTACTACCGCAGGACCAAATAATTTGGATAACTTAAAGATACCTTTAAAAACGTACGATACACATACTTAAAACAAGGGATTAACTTTTCGATGTTAACTAAATGCTGACGCGTTTGTGAAACTAACGTCGTGTATCCATATATTAAAAAACCCCTGACGATGATTCAAACCTGTTGTCGAAACGTTGTGAGTAAAATGCTGTCGTTTGACTATAAAAGGTTGTAAAAATTCTTCTACAAATTCACAGACTGTAATGCTAGTTACGTAGGTCAAACAAAGAGAGAATTTAAAACTAGAATACAGGAACACAAGCGAAATATAAAATCAGTTGGACAAAGTGTAGTTACCTCATATTGCATTAGAAATGATCACTCGATGGATTGGGGAAAAATACAACATTAATTTTGGACAAAGAAGTTCTAAATTATTGCTCTATACATACATATACAGAAATTTATTGAATGAAATTTGCATCATATTTTCCTTCAGTTTTTTGTCAACAAAAGGAATGTTTTTAACTTTCCCCTGATAGAAAGCACACTAAAAATTGGTTGAGTATGGATATGTACTACATTCACAGATTGAGCAGATACATTCATGAGGCGTGTTTGTTCTTTAAGACCGTGCTACGACATCAGGAACCAGAACATTCAACACGTCTGTTTAGTTGTTCGAGTCAGATTTAGATTAGCTCTGTGCTTACATCACATTTATTGTAGTTTCTTGACAGAAATACCCAAGACATTTTTTCTGATATTATTAAAAAAGGGTTATTTTATTTCTGATATTATTAGAAATGCCGAAGTGACGTTCCATTAATGTCAAATCTTTGGCTTAGAAATACTTTGCACATCTCCATGCTTGTATTGTNATTCACACAAATCAATGAAATTGCGACATCAGGGGAATATTTTCTTTCATTTCTTGATATGATTTACCCAGTTGATGAACGCAAAGCGGATTAATCTAGAGCTCAAAGAAATACGTTTTAAGCTACGTATTTAGCTCCGGAAAGGTAATTAAAAGCGTGCAATACTGCGATTAATAAATATGATTATCAGACTTCGTGTTTGATGGAAAACCAACAAGCACTAATCACATAGGTGATATTTTTGTGCCGAGGCAATATGTCAAAGGCTGGAGTTAGTCTGCTGGTGAGGAAAGCTCGGTGGCAGATAGAAAAAGAATACATCCATTATAAAATTATACGAAGTTAAAAAACAAATCAATATCTATAAAAATATCTATAAAATACACACACAAACGGAATAAAATTCTTAGAAAATTATTACACATGGTTACAACGAGAAAGAAATTAGATTTAAGAAATTAATTATCAACATGAGTATGTGCGTATATTCACATACATAAACACATTTTCGCTTACAAACAGTTACAGAAACACACTCATACGTAGAAATCCCCTCAATATACACACATATGTCACATAAATAAAAGGAATTAATAACTATAAAAAATAAAACCAAAACAGAGGTGCTGAGAGCAATCATGTACACTTCACTACTTTCACTCTGAGCATTTTCTACCTTAGACTCCAATCACCTCACTACACTTCACATATGTTCCTATTTCAACGGAGCAAGAAGACGGTTGCGGTATGTAACAGAAACAAGTAGAAAACAATGTCAAAGAATAATCAATCGCAACGTTATGCCATCCTCCACAATTATACCATCTGGGTGGAAATGGTGTATTGTTGTGGAAGGCGAACGGGTGGTACGGTGGTTAACACCCCTGCGACCAAAGGAGCGGTCCCGGGTTCGATTCCCGGCTCGTTGTCACTTTCACCTGATCGAAAGTAATCGCATCTTTAGAAATAACGTATGAAAAAGAAAAAAATTAAGATACGAAAAAGAATGATAATGTTTATTAAATACATCCATTACGTGACAAAGTTCCGAATTCTAAAGAGTATGGAAGTACGAAGCTCTTAGTGCAACAGGAGAGAGACTTTGAAGGTAAAACTGTTGAAAAGTGAAGGATGCTAAAGTTGATGTAGTTAAAGAACTGCGATGGCGACGGAGAGGTTGACAAAAAGTCGTTGATGGTAGCAGAGCGTAGTTCCTGATTAAAGTCAGACCCAGTGAGAGAGAGAGAGAGGAGGATAGAGACGGTGAGAGTGGAAGATGAAAATCAATAGACTCGCAACAGCGACAGGGCAAGAACCAGAAGTTCTGAAACACAGCATTGGATGGTAGGATTAACGTAGTAATGTCATCACTTGTAGAAAACAAGGAATGGTGAGTGGACGCATATGTAGTACGAGGAATAGAGTTAATGTAGAATTTTCATTGCGCAGGTACAAAACCAGGTAGATTGAAATCAAGATTACATTACAACTGCTTCGAATAATACGTCTCTAGACGTTCTATTCGAATAAACGAATAGAACGTCTCTAGTAGGTGGCGGTTAGCAAGTCAGGCGTGCGCACAAAAGGACGCGATTAGTGATGAATTATACAATGTCACTGAACGCATTGGTGCCTGATTTCTCTTTAATTTGAGTAAAGCAGTCCATAGAGATATAGAAGCAACGATTATGGGAACGCGTACAAATTTTTTAAATTTATTTTGTCATTATAGAGTTTGACAAATATGACCGCGGTTATACCACTGTGTAGTATCTCAAAATACTTCATTCTGTAAATACTAGTTATCATTCTTTTTAGAAAGAGTATATGTTAAGTCCGCTATCAGTCAGTAAAATTTCATTGGGTATAATAATTGTCTATTTGTTGCACCTATTTCGGAATATATTTATTCTGAAGCACGTAAGACGCATTTAAACGAAAATTCTTATCGAAATATCTTATTTGAGGAATGCAGAAGGACCTATTTCATAAATTTCCATTTAAAAAAGCTCTTTCGTATACAATGTTCGGGCCGCCAAACACGGTAAAAGCCAGTCTGTTCGTGAGCGTGAAAAATGGTGCTCGTAGCCCCATCAGCGTGAGGACGTGAGAGGACAGTGTACAGTAGCGAACAGCAAAGAGCGGCTGCTACTCCCGCAATGCGAGGGTAGCTGTGAGGCCATATCTGGGTGCTAGGCTTAGCTAATGAGCGACGCTCGGCTAGTTGAGCCGGTGGCCGGCCATGCGCCTAATGAGCCGAGCCACTGGACGCTGCGCCGTCGCACAAAGGTACAGAATGAGGTGAAGGGCGGTCAAAAATACATAATTCTGTTCAAATCTTCAAACCTTTGTGTACAGAACTTTTTGGGTCAAAGATTACGAGCATTAAATTCTTCGGAAATATCATCAGTATTCAAGATGGTGGATACAATATGGTGGTCGTTTCGAAAATATAAATTTTTAGACTCAAATGTCAATTTTTCGAAGGATAGTGAAAAGTTATTCGAATTTTAGCACCATTTATTTTTGTAATAGGTCTACTAACTTAATAATGGAGCACATTGATAAAGAAATTTAAATTTGAAAATTCCTCGTTTTGTCAGTTAAGAAATGGAGTATTTTAATAATAAGAAATAAAATGTATATATTTAGTAAACTAAAATAAAGGTAGATTAACACGATCTTCAGATTAAATTCAAAAAATTAATTCAATTTTATGTTTCAATCTTGCATCCGCCATCTCGAATGTTGATTATATTTCCAAAGTACTTTATGATCGAAATATTAAATCCACAGAAAACCTTGTACACGAAATTTTGACCGTGTTATAAATTTTTGGCCTCACTTTTTGTAGACCACTGTGCTCCACCGTCAGAGGGTGCTGTTGAGCCTTAACATCCCTTGTTCCGAATAATGCTCTTTCGCGTCCTCACTGAGGGTGGTATTTTAAGCGAATCGCTATACCGATACATGGATACTCTCAATGGATACTACAGGACAACACATTTACACAAGTCGGATAATTAAGTTTCTGGAATTGTTTAGGTTATCCATTTCAAAAATACGTCTTTTTTATGTATTAAACTCTTTTAAAGTGATCTTTAAAATATATTTTAAAAACCATAAACCATTTTTTTCAATTTTCATGAAAAAAGAAACACATAATAATCGACATTGGCATTCAAAATGTTGGGAAAACTAAAGGAGATATAACACAATAAACCAATCTTGAAAATGAGTTTTATGTGATATGACAACTCGAAATTTTAGCTTTTCCCCATCTTTTAAATGATTTCTTACCATAAACATTCTTAGCCATAGTAAAACATAATTTGATAGGTTTTATAAGACTTCTTTATTTAGTGACTACTCGGTCATACGAAGAGAATAATTAACAGTAGATTTTCTGCGGTCCGAAAGGAAAGATAAATAAATATGAGAAGTTTTCATTGAAGGCCATTAAATTTATAGTTCTCAAAATGAGATCAATAGTATATTTAGGTCACTAATACACAATTACACGAACACGTAGATGAAGTGAAAAGTGTATATTAATTAAAGGTCACTTTCTAGTTTCCACTGGAAAGTAAATTAAGTTGCCAACTTCCACTTAGTCCTATGATCTTGATGTTGGAGCATTTGATTTCTTCGCTTTAGCGCAAATAATTACGCACCTTCCCCTTATCTCACTTGTGACACGCCCATCCAAGTTCTCGTCGACCAAACCGTATTTTCACCGGGGAACGAAACTTAAAAAGGGAATCTTCCAATTCATGACGTAATGTCCGATTACTTTATCGGTAAAGCAATTTTCCCGGTGGACGGGTCACGAACGACGTACTTGGCACACGGGATAGTATACCATTACAGCGACGATTAAGGGATCGCCAGCTCATCGAATGTCATTCTCCGTGACAATCTAGATCTCACATCCTTTTAGGGGGAAATCTTTCCGATATAAAGCACGGATTTTACTTGATGCGCAACAGATTTGCTTGGATGCTGCATTTTACCGTTTCGAAATCGTTTACTAAAAGCGCTCTAGAAAGGTATTTAATTTCTCAGAGAAAATCACCAGCTCGTCATTTCCAAGCAGAGATCTACACATCATAACACATTTCTCAGAGAGAATGGAACGGCTTATCACTCGAAATCAGGTGCTGCACATCTTGAATATATTAAAATTATAATTGAAATATTACTTTCTGTCGAAACAAACTCAAATGTGTACGTTTTCTAGAAAGAGATTTCACAGTGAATTACGTCAGTGTATCTAATTACGAGTTCATAAAAAATACAAATAATTGTTCCTCTTAAATATTAATATTTTTGTGTTCTATTTTGTATTTTCAAGGCAGTGTCTTTTATTATGTAAAATATTATATTTCTATATGTAAATATAAGATACTTGAATATTGTTCTAATTTATAGTATAATTCTTATATTGAGTCGTAAAATGTAATACTGTGGAGAGTTTCAGTGAAATATTTATAACTAACATATTTTAAAAATTCCATTATGTATGATACAGGTTGAGTGCGTAAATCCCAGAAGTTAAAATGATTTTAATGAAATAAATAATGAAAGACTTACAACATTTATGGACGAATAATATTTTTCATTATTTATTAAATTGGATTAAATAATGGTCTTCAATAGTAGTAGAAAATTATTTTATACCACTTGAATACAGTATTATTCATTAAAAGAGTAGGTTAACGATACCAGTTCACAATTTTTTTCAGAGCGCGTTATTTTTGAAATCCAAAAAAAAATTCTTCCTCCGCCATCGGTCACAAGAATTATAAGTAATGGAAACAGGACATTGCAGGAAATTCTAATGCTTGAAAGATGAAAACAGATGATTCTAAGAAGAGATGAAACAAGTGAGTTCAGAAGTTCCTCCATTTTAGGGGAATGTGTCACCTCTGAGACAGGAATTTCTCCCCGCCTCTTTTTTTATCTCAGAACATTGATCATCCTCGAGAACTCGAAGATGGACGATATGTAGCCAGTATATCAGGCTTGCCAAATATGATTGATTGTGTAGATGAAAAATGATGGAGAAAGAGTTAAAAAGGGCACGCGAGGCGCGATACTCGGAGATATCAATCTGTTTGAACGTGAATCTTAACAAATATATCAGATAAGAAATTAACTTTCAATTTATCCGATAATAATCTAACCAATGACACAACCTAGAAAGATTGTATGTTTCGAAGAAATAATATGTTAACCCCACAAAAAATAGGTTTTAAATAGAAGTGTATTTTACTTTCTCATATACTTAGTATATATAACGTTTTGTAATCGTGAAAAAAATTCGAAAGCGAGATTCCGACGGAAATATCCGTTTTGGTTATCCCCGATTAAGAAAAAGTTGTTTTTGACATAACAGCCGTCCGTCTGTGCGCAGCGATTCTGAGTAAATGGATGTATCAATTTAATTCGCATTTCGTATTTACGGTAGAATTTACATGTTGTCGATGCACGGGCTCTAATATTTTTTTAAATAAAACAAAGGGTACTTAACATGAATGTCAAAGTACTCTCTTGAATGTTTCTCACAAACGCCTCCAACGATTTTGCTTAAATTTTCTGTACGTAAGATACAATTAGTATGCGTTACATCCGCATTAGCGGTATTTCGCTTGAAAGTTTGGTGTAGATGCAGTAAAATAATTTCAGTCTGCTACACACACACATTAGGTTACTGTTTCAAGAAGCTCTAATAATAATTGGCAGTGTTAATGGACCTAGCAGACTTAGAATACACTTTTCGTAAACTGAAATGAAAGATATTATAATTATAAAATACATAGGACTGCAAACGCACTGCAGATACGAAAGTACATCAATTTCTGTCTACAACGAAATTACATTCACATAATCTATTACGATATTTTTGTCACTATGATGCAGATGCAAAAACGTACATGAGAAAGTATGGGCAATGGATTTGCACCACTAGCTTTCTTATTTTATGAATATTCATGTACTAATGTTAGTCAAATGTCTTGTTCACAGAAAAAAATTGAAATAATGTAATCGATAGATGAAGGTAAATCTTATGCACAGTAACAGATTCTAGGAAAACTTAGGATTTTCTACTGTAGTGTGGTGGCACAAATTGAAACTACTTTAAGTGGACCGAGTTGGACCTAAGTAAAGCAACATCTCAGTTATAGCCAATAGGTGCGAAAAAGTATTCATATTGGTATTATCAATAGTCACCGATAGTTTGATTGAAATCTATCGATAATTTTCGATAGTTTCAAATGATTGTCAAATTTCCGATCATATTGATTATGCAGATTAAAAGGAGAGAAAAACATATTAGCTCTCATAAGGTTCAATTACGGTAAAATGATTGCATAATACATCTCCTTTTAATGTGGTTTGCTTGATGGACATCTTTCTTTATTGTTTGATAATTTAGTCGACTCGATACAACAGTAGTTATCTAATTTTGTAAAATCTATCAATGCTTGAAAAACTGGAAAACCTATTTATGATTTTGGATAGTTAACAAAGGAAATTCATTTGTATGTTATTTTGCCAAAAAGCCGATAGAGACAATTCAGTAAAATAAGTATTTAAATCGGGTCTTCAACTCGGAAATAAACTAGTGGTGCAAAACCATTGCTCGTTCTTTCTCATTTACATTTCTCAGTCTGGAGACTAGAGAGCGGAATTAAAGCATTCTATTATGAGACGGATGATATTCACATCTTACTCTATATTTTGATCGTCTTCATTTTACCCAATTTCAAAAGTTTATTAAACAAATATTTTACTAGAATTTATACAAAAGAATCTCTAATATACAAATTCCGTTTTTTCATGTTTTGGGGAGACAAGATCAGCAAGATTAATATTCTACTTTAAAAGATATATTTATTAATAAATATAAAGATAGTAAAAGGATATTATTAATGTGAGAACAAAGCCAGCAGACCATAAATATTCTTATATAATTTAATTAGGAAGTAAATAGTTATTTTTTTCCAATTTGAATTTTAAACATTATATTAATAAACACTGATCATATATATTAATTATTTCGGTTAAATAGGTGATATTTTTTTCATTTATTTACTTCCTGTTATGTCGTAACGCTCCTTATACATCTAATCAAAGAATTCTGTAAGTGTTAAAATATATATTTAACAAAAATACTATTTCTAATGATTGAAACTGCTATAAAGCATTGAATTAAAAATATCACGAAAAATAAACAAAAAGATTTATAACACATTATCTTCAAAACAAAAAATACGTAGCCACGTTAATTATTAAAACGAGAAGAAATAATATAAAACAACATCCTCACGCATCAATCAATATGCACGAATATTAGATATGCACCAATTAACATGAAAATCCGGTAAAAGGAGCAGTGGACACATCTGATACGTAAGTTTACGCAGTGGGTGGAAGCTACCAAGAGAAACATAACATGCAGACATTCCTCTGTTCTCCTTATCAAAGTAACATTTGAAATTACACGTCTACAAACATATACTCTTTGGATTCACCCCATTGACAAACTTAAAACTACGCGTCATCAACATTACATATATGTAAATATAAATATAAAGAATATTAATTTACTCTACCTGTGCTTCATCCATGTTAAATAATATTCAAGGTTCTTGAAATAGTAAACAAAGGCGTGAATGTAGCAGATAGAAATTATTTTACTGCATGTATACCAAACTTTCAAGCGAAATATCGCTAATGCGAATGTAATGCATACTAATTCCACTTTACGTACAGAAAATTTAAGCAAAATCGTTGGACCAGTTTTTGAAAAATATTCAAAATTGTACTTCGACTTTCATGTGAAGTGCCCTTTGTGTTCAAGTGAAAAGAAAATTGAAAGCACGTGCATGTGTCAGAAGTAAATTCTAGCCTAAATACGAAAAATTAAATCAAAATGTTTTACCATTCGGTCAGGA
>NNCF01125802.1:121428-136686 GCA_002313205.1 Laupala kohalensis | reverse complement strand
CTTTCGATTTTTTTTTTTTCACGATTACAATGCTTTCTATATACTACGTATATGAGAAAGTGAAAAAGTTACAAATCACACTCACGAAAGAAAATATCAGGAAAATACCAATTGATCTTTTTTTCCTTTGGGGTTTTAGGGCGCACCAAACCTATTGATCTTATAACCATTCATTTTGGGTTATGAAACCGGAGATATCGACGTTATTAGTTTGCATTGTTAAATGACATAACATTTAAGGGGAATAAGATGCTTAAAAATCGATTTTTGCCATTAAAAAGACAACGCAAATATCCTCCCGTTCTACTACTTCCAAGAAGAGACTTTATTACGTGTCCACCCACTATTGGAATTGTTCCTTCTGATTTAAAGCCATCCCGTGCAGGCGTTCCAAGTAGTAGGAGAGGTGTAAGTGACGAGGGAAGATTATAAATAAATATAAATAAACACATTTTTTAGTACAAACTGCGTATGACCACGTGGAGGACAATAAACTAATTTCAAAATTAACTTTTAACTATCGATGGTGTTCAATAGTCGAAACTATCGATACTTATCGATAGTGCAACAGATGTTTTCCCGATTCTTATAGCCAATATTTTTTAAATTTAATACAAGTTTGGTTTTGACGAGAGGTTTTTGCTCATTTCTTTGAAGAATAGTTTCTTAATTACTTCTATAACGTGAATATTATCTAAAGGAATGTTCCGCTTAGAGGAGAGGCGTTAAATTAAAATAATCAGATGAGCGAAAATTACATATTTTTTGTTTAAATTTCCCAGACACTTTGAAAAACACATTATATTCATTTAAAGTTTGAGTCAACGTTTCATAATGACCAAATGAATACTTACAAATATTTAATAAACCTACTTTAGCGGAACAGATAATTACTTGATGAAGATCACAGTTAGTTTAAAATTTGAATGCTGAATCAGTACTCCTAGTTAACTTAGAATTAGTACCTTTGATACTTCGCGAATTTTGATTTCCACGAGTATCATCACATTATGCCCCTATTGACTAGAGTTGAGAGTACCTTGTATCGAATATCCATACGATAATCTAAATTAATATGATAATTAATCCAATTATCGTTCTTGGAATTGATGTCTCAAAGCGCATTTTTCAAATAAAATAAATCATCAATGATTAAATAAAGAGTTGAAATTTATTAAGCATCATTTGCGATTCGTTGCCGCAAAGGGAGGAAATATTATTTTTGAACAAAGAGAAGGAAATTAAACCCATTACTCATTTTTCAATAAGGGCAACCGACATAACATGACAGATCCGTTTTTCTATCTCACTTAATCATAAATGTATCCTCATGTACGTAATTACCAACCATATTGTTACGATTCAATAGATTTGACCACAAGAGATTTAAACGTGTTTCCAGTCAATTACATTTATAACGGTTTTTGTAGCACGAAACATTGATACAAAGTGAATTATGTGCATTAAATTTATTACGAGAATGAGGAAATATTAATGAATTGAGTATTTATTTTCATAATTAGTGATAGTGAAAAAACAAAACATTTTCATGATGATAATTATTCATAAAGCAGCAAATGCTAAGCTATTAAAAAGACAGTTTCATCGAAAGACTGAAACTGATTGGTTAGCATGAAGTTGGTAACGTAGCTTATAGAATAACAGCGTCTTTAACTTCTTAGATAGATCCCAAATTGGAAAGTACGAGATGTGAATCTTTTTATAAGCGTTTAATATATTGAAGTGGTATTCACGCAATGCAACATCTCGGTAACTTCATTCGTAAGCTTAATTTTTTTGTTGTGTTGTGTTGAATGGGATCGAGATTTCTATTGGTATTTTTTTTACCAACTCAAGAGTTTAAATCGCAGTCTAATTTTCTTCATCTGCAACCCATACCATTCCATCTCGCGGGAGCGGCGTCGGGAGAATTATCACTTTCGAAGTATGAAGCGGTTGTTCCATTTCATTCTTTTTTTTGGGGGGGGGGCTTTAGGGCTCGTCAACATCGAAGGTCATTAGAGCCCATCATTTCATTCTTGTAAAAATTTTTAACTACTCGGGAAATTTTACGATTTAAAGATTTACTTTGATAAATGCACAAGACAAATAATCCATTAAATTGCATGATGATTAATTTTTCCTTCTTAAATTACTCTCTTAAATTTAAGTATTTTAACGCGTTCCTTATTAACACAAACAATATATCAATGATTACTCACTATCTAACTATGAAATAACTGTTAGAAAAACATACCCAAAAAGTCTTATTATAATACGAAACAACATACCTGTATATGGTATCACACCATCTTCAATTCCCACCAGCCATAACCTCAAAATACAACCCACTACATCTCTACAACCTTCCTGGTGTAGGTCAAAAACAAAATGTTTTGTATTATAATAAGACTTTTAGGATGGTTTTGTAACAGTTATTTCATAGTTACTGAGTAATCATTAAAATATTGTTTGTGCCAATAAGGCGTTTCAATGTTGTACTAGAAATCATGTAAATTGTGTATGTTCTTTGTAGCCCTGATGAAGGCAAAATAAATTGCTGAAACGTTGGCATTGTAAAAACAATATTTTATTGATGACCAATCCTCGAATATATCGTTCCGTTATATAATATATATTGGTCAATATCAACATCACAAAAGTAAGAGTGTAATATCACGATAGTAGATGGAATCTAACTTACGAATTTTGAATATTATATAAGAACCTCGGGCAAGACCGGGTAAAATGAGCTAGAATATAATAAACTACTCTATAAACAACAAAAGTACTTGTTCTTTTTGACGGTTGAAGAATACACATATTAGAGAGACAAGTTCCGTGGTATCTCGCTTCTCCTCTCAGCCGAGAAACTGTTTGCTCGAGTTCAGCGCCGCCCACGCGGTTCGGTCGCTCTCTTCGTAATACATTACGTTGTCCCTGACGCGAATTCCTGTCCGCTTTCACGCATCAGCTTCTCAAGCTGTAATTGTTTTAATGAACGTGTTTTGTTGCGTGCACATTTTTCTCTTCATCCTTCAGGGGAATATATAATGGTACCCTCGAAATTCTTTTAATTTTAGGCCATCGGTCTGAAAAATATTATACATTGAACTATGTTTGAGTGTCTATATGTATCGACAAATTTATTATATTAAACGAGAAAAAACGTAAGGAACTTTTCTTAAAGCACCGGTAACCAAAATATCTGAAAACTCGTCTTTAAATACCTTTTGATATGACAAAGCACTTAACGATAACACATTTCCATGAAATTACTCAGACACGTGAAGTTACCTATCAAGATATTCCAGAAGTAACTTTTCCTGGAAAACATTTAAGGAAAGATCTGATATTTCGGCGGAATTTGCAGTATAGTGTTTAGTGTAGGAAAAGCTTTTTGCTTTTTAAGAACGTAATAACATCAGTAGCATATAAGAAAAGTATTACTAATATAAAATTATATATTTTCTTTTACTTCAAATTAAAAATGCCCCGTTAACCTAATTTGTTANTGCCAAACCATCTTCCCCTCTCTACCTCCGTTATCCTGCATTCATAGACTATGTGATTCCCATCTATGCCAATTCTATTGTAGTGTTCCTATGTATACAACGTTGAAACGACTATTAATCCCGCGCTTTGCGAAACAGAGAGCAATTATTTTGCACTCGAATAGCGTCAGCGCCGTCGCCGCCGCTGTTCTCCTATCCTGTCAACCTGTCCATTCACTCTCTTCCGTCGCGCGGTCGACGCCCTAATTTATGGCGTGGTGCGTCCGAACAGAGCTAATGGGGACGGCAACTCGCTTGACCCAAGCGGAGGAGACTGGTTCTCTGCGACTTCCGGATCCGTCCTAGTACTCACCCCCCTTCCCCTCACACACTCCCATCCTACCAAGGATTCTACCCCGGCGACGCCCGCGCTCCTGGCGCGAAAGCGACGAACCGGTCTGAAGTTGCACAATGCATCCACACGCGTTCGTCTGTTTCTCTCTCGCTGCGATCTACTTCCTCGAGTTTCCTATTATGGCTGGCATTGTCTGCGATTCGAACCCGGGATTCCTGTTCTGGTCGGTGGTGTGCTGTCCACTGCACACTTGCTTCGACTCCTGCTCAGCCTTACAAACTTTTCCGGAATATGTAATCAAAACCAAAATATGGCCTAGCAACTGGCGTGAAGGTTTTGCGCAATGACATTCGTCTGAGGCGGGCGCGAGAAAAATCCGGGTATGATCTTCATCAGGAACAAAAATGGGTACTGAGGTGTCCTTAAGAAAACATTATGGATACCCAAGGATCAGATGTAGGATCCAAACTCAGAGGAAGGAAAACGATTTCTCCAAATCTCGACCCATCCTGGCCCGGGTTTTTCTCCGGTTTTCCTCCGGGCAGGGGAGAATTTTTCAGGTGGGAATATCACGAATACTTTTCTTATTATCAACCTCAAATTTTCACTGCACATAATATCTACGATTCATTTTGGAATAATAAATGGATAACTACGTTTTTAATAAATGAAAAAAATATACCAGTATTTCGTAAATAACATTTTGAAGTGTTAAATCCGCCTCTGCCCTTGGGCCCTTGATCGGAATTGATTGGATGGTCCCTTGCTTGTTTCCGAAAAGTAACTTTATTATAATGGATTTGACATCCCAACCTTGTAAATTGTATTCTACAATGTTGGGAAGTCACGTCCACATTTTTTGAGAAATCCTTTGCCCCCTCTGAATTTTGATCCCGCATCCAAATCTGTTCCCTCAGTGTACTTTCTCTTCCGTCAGATTTCCGATCCTTTGTCTTCAGTATAATACTCAACAAACGGAAGGCGGTTGAGACAGCAATGACGGAACAAGAAGTGATCCCTAATGTGTATGAACATACTGGTAGTTGATCCCATGCGACTATTTGAGGAAGATGCGTCCCGTGGTTGAATGGTTGATTGGCAAATTCTATTTTGTATTGTAACTGGCAGAACCGCGAGACAGCGTGGCTCAGTGAGTGTCAAGCGCTGAGAAGCTGACTGGATGATCGGGTTTCGATCCCGTGTGGGGTGAGGATATTTCGTCACACTGCTGTAAAATGCGTACAGGGTCTATCCTCAGGAGTGATATGCTGGCCACATCTCCTCCTCCTAGTACCGAGATCAAGTAATTGCGGAGCTCTACCCTCCGTCATTCCCTTGGGCACTTTCGGGGCCTAATGTGGAACAGTTTTTTTAACTGGCAAAACCTTTATTTCAGAAAAATGTTTCATATCCTCCTTCTATATTACAGTTGCTTACGATGTATAGTGGTACCTCGATTGGCAAAGATAATTCGTTTTTTTAAATATAATTTTTCGTAAAATTGAATAAAGAACGACTTAATCCCTTCTGGATATATAAAACGTAACTATTGTCAAATAGCTACACGATAATAGTGGTAAAACGCACATCATTTTATCTACAGCTGCACAGTTCGATGAAGAACAATAAAAAGGTAAAAAAAAATCCCAAATATACGGGCAGAAAATTTTCGTCTTTGTTGAAGATGCACTTACACATTAGATTTTGTTATTCATTAGCCATTCACTCTTAAGTGGAACGAATTTCCTTTTCACTTTTAACTGGAACGACCCTTAGGTAGAGGTGGATTTAAAATTACGGAGGTTCCTCATTTTAGATGGTACTGTTGCGATAAGAATGAAAATAGTTAGCTACGTGTTATAATACCAACAGAATACCAAAAATATTTGTATTAATAATACACAAAAAAATTATTTCAAGTTCTTATTAATATGAACTACATACTATTCAGAAAACATTGTTTATGAGTCGAATCTATTGAAATAACTCTGAATTTCAGATTTCATAGGTCCAGGCCAGGATGTGTTTTAGAACTGTTGGAAAAAGTGAATTTATTTCTCTTTCCGCTTGTATTCGTTTCATTTTCCGTACACTTTTTCGTTTGTCTTCTCTCTTTTGGAGGCTTATTACCTGTTTGTTCACAGAGGTTTCACTTGTTCAAAGAAGCTGACTCACGGCAATGCGTGCACACAAAGTATCCTCGCGTAAACACAAAAGAGTGGGAATCACACGGGGGAACAACGGTATAGTATTTCGCGTTCTGCGCGTTTCAAGTAAACCTCAAAGTAACGAAATATAAATTACAGAGGTTCTTGTTTGGGTTAATATGTTACAGATGTTCCCTATTATAGGTAGTACTAATAGGATGACATATTATTGTAATTTATTTTCTGTACTGAAGAAATTATTATAGAGAACGTACTTTCTATATTAGAAGACCAATATTTTTTTGACAACTTTTTGTATATTCCTACTCTGATACTAGGTTCACATCTTTGTTCAACGAAAATCTTCTGCACAGGTTAAAAATATTTCACGAAGAAACACAATATGAATTACGAATCAAAATAAATTTGTTTATTACTTCAACGGTGTTTTCCAAACAAATAACGATGTAGACTTAAACTCATGCTGCTCTAAACGCAGACATTTGACTCGTTCATATTGAGTAATGCGATAACACCCAACCTATTAAAGGAGTGCATACTAAAGGCATTGTTGAATCCGGAGACAAAAAAGGTGTTACATTGTTATAGTGAAAATAAGAAAATACATAGTTAAAACATAAGATTGCGATCTTTTTAATGACACTCGATATTATATGGATAAAAACTGTTTTAGTAATATTTAGACTAAAATAAATAAAAAACTAATATTTCAACAGTTTAACTATATACAAATAAGACATAGAGATACAGTATTTAACGCAAAAACAGCGGAATGCATAAAATTAATACACATTACCTCTGCTACTCGATAACAGAAAAAGCGGAAGGACGTTGTCAGGAAATTTTCCGTGTTAAAATTGAAAGCTGCTCATGAATACATTCGATGTTCCGTTGTCACGAGCTGAGTCAGGTCATTGGACATCAATATTCATTATTTGCAAATTAGCATTCGAGAGACTGAGCACTGAGCTAAAAAGTGATATTTTCTGTTCCTGCATCGCTTTGCATGTTACGTTGCCATATTAATTAGTTGGCACATGGGTTATACCAGACGCATGGGAAATGCCATTAAAAGAATAAAATTTAGAGGTATTTATTTATATTCTTTACCAGTCAGTAATAGCAATTAAATAGATAAATAATAATCTGGAATTTTTTTCATGTAATTTTGTGGTATAATTTTGTAATCGATATCACTGTTCTCAATATTTTTAGGATTTCATTTCGTTGAAATGCATGCTTTCCGAGATGCAATTTACTATTTAAAAACAGAATCCTTATCGTATTTTATCTCAACTACAATGATTTTTACAAATAATTTAATCTTTTACTATCTTTTTACAATAACAAGGGAATATTCATTTAAAGCAACACTTTTCAACCAGAATTTGGATCAGAACACTTGAAGGACGGAATAATGGTTATGTAAGATACATTTGATTTTTTGGACTGTAACGTTACTATGACAATTCAGCACAAATAAGCATTTTTGAATATAAATAATTTTTTACTCCTCAACCATCCTACATAAAATATCTTTTTTATTAAAAAAATTATAGAACCCTGATATGGGCAAGAATGCATGCCTACCAACTGACTTAGCTATTATGTCATCCAACGAAACGCGTGAATAGTGCATAGATTTACACTCGTTGAAATACATTGTTGGAATCGTGCGACGAAAAACATTACGAGACAATGATATGGGCAGTACTAACAATGTAATATCGTCAGTTGAAGAAGTAACGTAAGATATTTTCATCCGAGCTGACGTCAGGAGTCCAGATAGTAAGTTACAGAGTTGCCAGATGTACGGTAATTTCGTCATGTGTGCGATGTACGATTTGATTTTGTATGATAAAACCAATTGTACGATAATTTCATTGAAGGCCATGCCCATGTTTAAAAAGACAGAAACATGAATTTTGCTTTCAGACTTAAAACATTACATCAAACAATTACAGCGTAAGATAATTCGTTTAAAAAAACTACCATGTTAAATTTGCATTTTATTTTTTAAAATGTAAAACATAATTAAAATTGCTTTCCTGATATTTTGGAACAATATAAGTGTTCAGTAGAAATATAATGGCGTCATTGCCAATGATGTAACAAGGCGGGCTTGAAGCAACCGTGGATGTCATTCTGTAAGGAACCTACAAATACGTTACCAAAAAGTATCTAAATTTGAATTACTCTAAATATTTCTATAATGGTAACATAAATAATAGCTTAACTTTTTATCAACTACAACTGAATTATGAATATTTCTCTTTATCTTAATATGATGTAACTGTAATGCACTTAACAGCGTATTTAAATCAATGTCAGAACAGAAACCATCCGTACATTAGTGTATAAGGATCTATGTTGCTCACAGAACAGTTTTCAGTCGCACGAAGATCTGTCATTCAAGTGTGTTCACTCACAGTTATTCATAATACCGTGCATAAACGGAAAACAAATCATTTCCAGAGCGGTAAATACAAAAAAGAATTAAGACATACGTAAATAAAACTTAATTAATGATTTGATATTTGAAAACAGGATATACGGTAATGGTCACCAACATACGATAGTTTAGGTAGGACTAGTTCGATAATTCTCATTAGGAGACCTGGCAACCCTGGAAAGATAGCGTAGAGGTTGTAAATAATACGTAGTGAATCCATCTGCTCAGTAAGCTTGTGTACATTTACACGTGCCCTAGATTGAAATATTGTTTGATATATCATCGAATATTACTTAAAAGCTTTTCAATTTCTTAAACTGACGTCAGTCAAGCAACACCCTTAAATACGTCATTTCAACACAAGGGAAAAAAATAATAATAAAAATTGGTATGACTGGATCTACTTTGAAGTTGTTTTAAATGTACTTCGGTACCAAAACATATGATAGATTATTTTTAAATGTTTATAAAAGTGACATTAAATATCATTGTGCAGATTCTTGGCTAGTATATTTCGAACCATATTTTCCTTCACTTTCCTGGTATTTCTTTGTTTTGCTAATCGAGCGTGGTTTGATTCACTATATTTTTGGTAATTATGACAAACATTTTCAATACATATCAACGGGGATTCAGGAAGGAATACACAGACACCCAAGTACAAAATTTGGTGAAACCCGAAGAATACACCTTGTGTATTTTTACGCGCAAAATTCCAATATGAATTCAGAATAGCTCCATCACTCCCCAGTTTTTAACGCAAAAACAAATACTCTTCAATACAGAAGAAAAGCAAGACAGAATTGATCTGTTCCAAAGAATTAATCTGTGTATCCTTGTGTACGTGGTGAATTCGAATCCTGTACCAGAATCCTACACTTTTCTTGTAATCTCTATTTTCTGTATTTAAAGGTGTTTTCTCGCAATTTAAAAGAACTGGGTGAGGGGTGATGGAGCAACCCTGTATTCATATTCGGATTTAGCGCATGTAATAATAATAATAATAAATTTATTGTCAAAAAAACAGTACAAACTGCGTATGACCACGTGGAGGATAAAAAAACTAATTTACTCTCCGGAAGCAAACTAGAGACCATCCCATCAATTCCGATCAAGGGCCCTAAGGCAGAGGCGGATTCAAAAATTTCAGCAAAAATTCCTAGATAAGTTGAAAAATTAGCTACGAGTTATAATACTAATAGAATGTCAATATGTTTGTAATTTAATGCAAAAAATTTACATGTACAAATTATTATCGAACTATCGATTATTCTGAGTATAGTGTTTAAAAATCATAAAAATTGAAATAACACTAAATTCACGATGTATTGTTACGATAAACACACCCCTAGACAAAGCCTAGAGAACCTGTAAATATATAGGTATCGTCTTTGGGACAGCCCAAATTTTATTTTGTGTGAGCCAGTGTACGCACTAAATTCAAAACCTGGTGCCAGTGGAATCTCAGGAACGAGTTTCGTAGTTAGTAATGAAACCTTAGTTAAACTGCATCTAGATAACAAAGTAATGGGAAGCATCAAAGACAGTGCTCGCAGCGGCGTAATGAGGAACTACTTCTCAGGAAGAAACGACGCGACGCAACCGAGTCACGAGAAGAATATCGATAAACAGTGTACGTGTCCCCGCAAGTTGATAAAGTGAAACAGCATCGGCTATGCGAGAGATTTGATATTCCGCTCTGCACTTTCGCTGCATCTGATTCTCACGGCAAGGAAAATGGAAATAAGACCATGACACAACAGCTCTTGTAAATTTGTATGCGAAAAAAATCTAACTCTTCTATACTTATAAAAATGAATTGTCTAGAATGTCTTTTGTTTGCAAAGCTTAAAAATAATCCGCAAAACTATTTAACATTTCGAAGGACACTTTTTAATGGTTTTTGCAAATAAAATACAGTTTGATTAAATCGTTGCTAATTAGTAAATGTGAATCTTCTATGGCATAACTGTTATATATGAAGCTTACTGATGTGTCCTCCAGAGTTCGATAGCGTCTCGTGAGGCGGACAATCAATCCACTGAACGAATCATTTACGATGTGACCGAATCGTAGAAGCAAAATTATGTCAAGGCTGTGAAGATCATTGTTGTCAAGTCCANAATCCACTGAACGAATCATTTACGATGTGACCGAATCGTAGAAGCAAAATTATGTCAAGGCTGTGAAGATCATTGTTGTCAAGTCCATGCTTACAGTGAAACTAAACCAAAATCATTATAATTATAAAACACCAACAATAATAATTAATACTGGGATTTGGTTGTTTTTGGGTGCATATCATATAAAATGAAACTAAATATTTACTCGATGTTTTCATATAATTTACATCATCCTTCGGGATATATAAATTATATCGAAACGTTGGTTAGTAAATATTAAGTTTTAATTTATATGACCTGTACGCAAAAACAACGAAATCCCAGAATGATTTCGGAGGTCAATAACAAGATGGGAGATAATAATAATTTAATTTCAACTAATTATGCCAGAAATCTCAGTCTAATAACATATTTTCTCCCTACTTTGATTATTTAAATACTATTTTACTGAGCACAAGGTTTACATCACGTTTTAGTGTCTACAAAACTTCATTAACATTGGTAAAAGTGAACTTCATTAACATTGATAAAAGAGAAGTGATGATTAAGCAATGAGGAAAACTGAGAAATATATGTGATTGAACACAAGATATGTTCATACATAAAATAATGAGTGTAAATTTAAAAAAAATTATATATATCGTAAAGTCAAGTTTTTTTTTCATCTTGGTGACCATGTGGTCCCCCGTCTCTACAGCTTCCGCAATACGAGTTCTTGGTTACTTTTTTTCATTTGTTTATTTATCGTTACAGTTACATGGTTAAATTAATTGTTACTTTCAATGAGAAGAAATCACTGACAGCAAACACAAAACAAAATACATTTTGAAAAACAAAACAAAACAAAAAACAGCAACTTAATGAAACATTAATTGACTTGTCCCATATAGATAAGTTTCAATTGCACGCTATATTTCTCATTTACAAATGCTACAATGCAAAAAAAACAACAAAAACTGTAAGAGTAATTGTCTTCTGTTTCAATCATTGTATAATAAATACGATCGATCTTTCTGGACATTCAATATATTTGATGAAAAATATTTAAATGATACTACTAGAGAAATTCGCTATTTCCCTGCCAATATATCGAAGTGCATCTGGAAGCTTCTAGGAGTCCTAAGCCTTTCGTCCTTGCTGGAAGACAGAGACAAATTATCGCGTCCGAAGGGGATTCCCCGTCTAAACAAAAGTTGCCGTGACAAGTGAGATCCGATGGCGCGCATTTGCTCGCAAATTCGAGGATCGTGTCAACCTTGGCTGCGTCTTATTGGTCGCGGCTGTAGAGCATCTCTCGCTTACGTCACACACGGTGTTCCATTACTTTCACTGCGGAGGGGGCTCACTCTAATGGTTCCCAGATCTCTGAAGCGTCTCGCATTGTCTCGAGTCATCCCGACTGATTCGTTCTCTACGGTATTCGTTCGGATTGGTTCGTTCGAATTCATTGAAAGAGTTTCGAGGGGAACACTTCACTCGAATTCGTTCTTTGAATGCGGAATGACCGGATCTTTCTGAAGAATGAAAACGAGAAAACGGGGTGTAAATAAAATGAACACCACTTTTCAAACATCGGCATCCGACGCGTAGGTACTGTACGTGCTAACCGGATTTATGTGCTACCAGATTTATGTAATACCCCTAGTCATGTTTCCTTGCTTTGAAAAAAAAAATTAACTTAAGAAAAAATGTACGGAAACTTTGTTGTGTATTAGTCACAGTAAATTACCTTATTGTCCTCTACGCGGTCATAGGTAGTTTGCAACAGATCTCTTGACAATAAATTATTAATTCATTTATTTATTCATTGTCAGTCTAACTGGCTTCATGTTGGTACAGAACCTGCACTCAATGTAGCCAACACTTTTACTTCGCCATCGTCCATAAGAATAATAATATTTGTATCTTGCGATACGTTGGCAGGGCATTCGAATTTCTGAACACTTAAATCCATCCAAATATTTTGATTTACGTATATCGTGACCCGGGTTTTTCTCCGTTTTTCCTTCGGGTAGAGGCGGATTTCTTATACAGGTTCTCTAGTCTTTGTCTAGGGGCGTGTTTATTGCAACAATAAATCGTGAATTTAGTGTTTTTTCAATTCTTATGATTTTTAAACACTATACTCAGAATAATCGATAGTTCGATAATAATTTGTACATGTAAAATACATTTTTTGCGTTAAATTAAAAACATATTGACATTCTATTAGAATTATAAGTCGTAGGTAACTTTTCATCTTATCTAGGNTGCCTTAGGGCCCTTGATCGGAATTGATGGGATGGTCCCTTGCTTGCTTCCGGAGAGTAAATTAGTTTATTGTCCTCCACGTGGTCATACGCAGTCTGTACTGTTTTTTGACAATAAATTTATTATTATTATAAATTTATTACAAACAAACAAAAATTTAATTATAAACATCGCCATCCTCTGACACCGATTCAATTCGCGTGCTCCTGTGGCGGTGTTCTCATATTTCTGCATCGAGCGAATGGAGCGAATATTACCTCGTATCTCAGTCTGCTGTGTTATAAACTTGTATTTATTTACACCAAATAGTCGCTTTTGTGTCTAATATTAATATTTATTTGGATATAACTTTTATTCGTCGAAGTTGGCAATTTGTGTTAGGCAGCCATGTTGTATAATTTTCGACAAAGTTTCATGACTTTGGGTATAATCGGGAGTAAACATTGAAACAAATAATCCTTCTCTCTCCTTCAAAAACGGAGACAGAGAAACCAAAAAAGCAAAACCTCGGGGAGTTAAAATACGTCGTTTTTTAATCTTTTTTGTTTCTGATTCACTTCACGTCCAGATTCGCGCCGTCGCCTCAGCCTTATTCTGTCTGTAGTCAAAGGGAACTGTGGTTTCCCGGAACTTTAAACAGACCCTCACTCTTTAAAAGGGTTTGCTTTAAAGGGAGGGGATGTTCGTTCAATGCACGTGCTCCACTGAAAAGTCAAGTTCTGTAAAGGTATCCGTACAAAGAAATTAAAAGTATGGACGTAATATCTTCGCCTTTAAGATAAATATGATTTATTTCCGTTGAAAGGTGAAAATCATTAAATTGTTTTTAGGGTCGACGTCTAATGAGATAACGAATCTCGACTTTAACAGTCACGATTTATAAACAATATTTTCCGAATAATCTATAGTTTGTTTATAATTCGACTCGTGAAAAAATTGTTTTGTGTTTTATTAAACACAAAACTGTTGGTGCTCTGTTGATATTAGAACACATACATATTTTTTTAATTCTTATCTTTGGAGTGTGCTGAACTGTTAAATCCGCTTCTGCGTTAGGGACCATTGATCGAAATTGAAGGGATGGTCTCTTACTTGCTTCCGGAGACTAAATTGGTTTCTTGTCCTCCACGTGGTCATACGCAGTTCGTCACAGTTTATTTGACAGTAAATTTATTTATGTATGTAAAATAATATTTGTTTATAAACAAATAATTTTATAAACATTTTTACACTTGTGAAGGAATTTCTGTCCGCCCCGTTATGAGCAAAATGCAGTTTCGTAGCGTGAGTAAAATGATATAGCATCGCTTTCGCAGGATCGAAATTATAGAAACGAAAACTTGATGTGTTAGAAATATATAAAAATCATCACTACCTGGATGACTTGCGAACCATCCCCTAGAAGTTATATAAATATATAAATGTATTCTAATGTTACTTAGGAGAAGGAACGTCTTTCTTTTCTGTGTTTAATACTATCTTCTAATCTTCAGAATATTTGTGTCAACATTTTTTATAAAAAGTGTTTGCAAAAAAGAAATTTTTCTACAGTTTTAAGCTTTACTCGATTACTATCTATTGATATCAATATTACTAAACGAAATTAAATAAATGTTATTGGAAATTTTTTTATAATAGTTAATTAAATTGCTTTAAACAGTAAATTTAAATTGTTTAAAAGATAGTTTCTTCATCTTTCTATGTTATAACAACAAAGAACACGTAACGTTTAGTTTGTTTAAGTCGAAAGAAAACGATGAAAATAGTTTGTGTTCTTTAACTGTTGACATGGTTTCTTAAATCTATATAATTTTCCCGTAAACAATACTAACTACAATTACCCGGTCGGAGAATGCGCTTGCATCCTATCTAACTACATCACGCACGTAGGATCNTCACGATTCGTGCAATCTGATGCAAATGCAATTTAAAACCGCTGCGAGACGACGCAGACTCTTCTTCTCGAACAGACGGATCCGATTGCAATGGAGACGGTGCTGAAGCGCAGAACAAAGCGAGTGAATCTGAAATCTCCCACGTGGTCGCTCCCTTTTCCTGATTCTCCGCTCGTGCCTTGCTTCTCTCAATCAAATACATATCTTATACCTAATAACGTAATTAAACAAATACTATATCAAATGATATAGTACAAATTTGTTGTAATGAGTGCAGTTTTCGATAGCTCTGCGATAATGAAGCAAGAAGCTAACCCACATTTTTATCTGTGAAAATTTTAATTCATAAATTGATGACAGAAATTATTCGTGAATTATCATTTACATTATTACTCGAAAGGTGCTCTAGATTTTCCGTATATTTCCCGCGTACCAGGACGGAGCAAATAGCACGAATGAAGTATCGTACGTTAGAGCATTAAAAGGTGTGTTTAAGGTTTTTATTATTATTATTATTATTA
>NNCF01125802.1:99650-118281 GCA_002313205.1 Laupala kohalensis | reverse complement strand
TACAGAATAATTGAATTCAGATTTGATAATTTCCTGTTAAAATAAACCTTTCTACATTTACTGAGAATTCCATTTCAAATGAGAAACGAGACATCGTCTTAAAAAAATCGACGATAGAGGTAAAATTTAACTGAAATGAAATCTCAAAGAGTTGTTTATTTCAACATTCGCAGCCCATACAACCACAACCTTTGTATTTTATCCTTCTGCTATGAAACCCTCCCTATTGCCGAGAACATTCTAAAGCCGCCTTATACATCAGCTTTTCTTTCCTGTGAATGTCTTGGCCGAGGTGGAGATACAAGTGTAAACTCTTTTATCCGACGCGAACACGACAAAGGAAAACGCAGAGCGAAAAGGCGCACTAAATTACGCCTCTCTTGGGCCACCTGATGCCGACCAATTCCTTCCTCCCTCCCTGTACTTTTTTTCTTCTTCGCGTCGGAATCACAGGTGCAAGAGAAGAGAGTGAGGAGAAGAAAGGAGGGCTTTCATGTCCCGCATGTTTATATCGAAGCCGTCGACCGAGATCTGTTGCTTCTGCGCTGGAGAAAGCGACTGGCTTCACTTGTCTTTCGTCTTGCGTCATCAACAAGGGAACAAACGAGGCACGAAATAAGAGACGATAAAAACTACGTATTAAAATCGCAAGTGATCACACCTCAAGGTAGTTCTAGCGTAGGAAGAGTTAAACCACTAAAATATCTTATATCTGCATAAGTAAACAAAGTAACAAGTACTTACTGTGATATTAACTTGAAAAACATACCTCACCGGTCACTGAAATGAAATAATTGCAATTATAACTCGTGGTGCATTGCATTGCGTCTTATGGAGGAAACACTTCTTTTTTTTTTAAACCCAACACGGAAGTGATGGAAATTTCCTTTGATCTATCGTAAAAGATATTTCACTTTTTCCGAGGTGTGATGCGTAAATCACAAAAGAGTTGCGCTTAACCTCACGTTTTTACATACTCTTGAGTATTTCAAACGAAACACGCGAATTCCTGAATATTGCTTATGGACCTTTCTCTGTATAATCGGCAAAAAAACAAAACAAAACAGTCGACCATCGCGAACTTCAACAAAAACATTTTTTCTAGTTAATTACGTCGAAAAATTAGGTTTATGCCCATTGATTTCATATTTTTGTCATTTTTTACCATTGAATGAATCGGTCTGTTTTGACATAAATTAAGCCTTTAAAAACAGAAAATGCGAAATGCTTATAAAGTACTCTTATAACGATAATTATAGTGCTTTATACGGAAAGTATAGACTCCATTCAATTGTTTTCTACCATATTTTTGTCAAACGAAGACCATTTTTGGAGTTCAAAAACGGAAAATGCTTAATTTTTTTCAAAATTAATTTCCAAAAATACGGATTTTCCCGATTGTTATTTGAAAAATACCCAAATGCATTGAATTTTCATTGGAAAAAATTTCATCCATTTTTTTCATAATTGACAGAGATATAGTCAATTACATCGAGGTATTATATTTCATGATTTAAGTAGTTTTTCAGAGTTCATGATTTTGTCGTGAATAGTTCGTCCCACCTTAACCTTCCACTATCACTCATAGACACGTACCAACGCATAGCGGAGACGGAGTGGACGATCGGTAATAATCATTACCTTTCCTGGAACATGTAAAATAATATATAGTGCCGATAAAGTTTAATAGTTCAAATTTTTAATAGTATGATAATGAGAATATATATTATAGTTATGACTTGTCCTTCCATCGAGTCGCATTTGTTTTCGGATTCTTTTGAGTGAAATGTTTGTTGGTTTTTTTTGTAATGTTAAACTTGTTATTCACTTGACGGGGAGTGTCAAAACGTTGTGGCTGAAAGTGTGTTAAACGAAAAAATAGACTAAAAATGATGAAAGTGTTTTATTTTAAATGTATTCATATTATTTCCCCTACATTTATCTTCTTAAAAACTGTATCATTCGGTATTGTAGTTTTTAGAGGTCTTTAAAGATACGTCGAATACCCTTGTTGCGTCAGAGTTATCCAATTTTTTTTGGACAAGAGTTAAAGATCTGAGTGTAAAATATTTGTTTAATTGATATAAATGGTTTAACAATTTGATATAACCTTATAAATGGAAGATGAGATTAATACGATTATGATGCATAATACGTTTACACCCTTTTCTATCTACAAACATTCACATTGGATAAAAAAAAAACGATTCAAAATTTTAAACTTGATTAAAGTTTCAAGAGTTGTTTAAAAAAATTAGAAATATGTACTATTCGTAAGAAAAATGGACATGAATTTTACTCTAAAGTTTTTAGTTTAGTGCGTAGAGGTCTAAATTCAATAGAAATATAAATTGACGTATTGGTTGCAAGTGAAGCAAGAGAAAGAACGTCGTTTATACCGAGAAACACGCTAAGAAATATGGGTTTGATATTCAATGATACCTCTCATTTGCAATTATAGAGAAGGTTTAGCTACACTCTTAGAATTTCTCTCTGTGATAGCTGACATTTCAACGACTAGAATCCACGACCCCGTGTGGTAATAAGCTTCTTGTATTACATCCGGGAGGATCTCACGTGGTTTCGCGCACCGACGTGTCTCATTGTCTGGTGATTGCCCTGACCTTATACAAGAATTTTATACTTCATGTTGATCATTATGGTGACTCAGTGATCTGGAAATGTGTTTCTCATCACGTCGTTACATCACTGAACCTTCTGCCTTATTGTTCTTCGTCTGAAAATACTCTTGCAGGAAGTAATTCAAATTGCAAAACAGTAATAGCAACTATTAACATCATCGATATAAATCGTAGTTTAATCGCGCAAGTAAAATGAATGTGCTACCATTCTGTACGACAATATAATTGTTTACTTTTATGTAGCATAACAATTTTATTTACCTGAATAAGATGGCAGATACTAATTTCTCCCATCTGCTAGTTGTTGGCAAATTTCTCTCTGTTTCATATGTGGCATTAAACAATGTAAAAAGGACTTCAGAACAATTATTGATAGAATATAATAAAATACAATGGAACATTACGCAACTCACATTCAATTCCCTACGAATAATGTTTTTATACCATCATGGTCAGACGCGTCAGTGCGGTCATTTGTTAGGACTGAAGTAGTCAAGTAACAGTCTTTTCAAAGAAATGAGTCAAGTAGCTTCTTTTCTTTATGTAAATTTTATATGCTGTTATGTGGGAAAGGAAAAGGGGAAATATAGAATTTATATGAAATCACAAACACTTATTTTAACGTCCTGAAGTACGATCCTTCATTCGTGCGGTTTATTCCGTTCGGAAATGCAGAAAACGAACGAAAAATGTTGAGGATATTTTCGTGTTAATGTACTTGATGATGATAGTACTCGAATCTGGGGTTTGCAAACATATTTTGAAATATCGACCTAGCTATTTCAATAAAACTACTTACGCCAATGATTAATCTTTATTATTCAGTTATAAAATGAAATGCAGTTGTTTATCTATAAAAGGTCGTAAAAAGTTAACATCATTGATATAAAACATAATTTAATCGCGCAAGTAAAATGAATTATTTAATTGTATTCGAATAAAATTATTCCAAATCAGCTAAAACCTTAATTTAGGATTTCATCTCACGGAAACAAATAGCACGAAGACATGGGTAGGAACAGGATGTAATGAATTAATAATTAATACATTTTGACGAATTGCATCCAGAAGAATCGAAAGTGAAGTGAAGAAGACATGATCCATGGTTGTATGAGACGAACTTTGTTAACATTATTTTTCATAAAATACTGATAAAAATACAGCCACTCATGAGACATAATACCATTCAATAAATGAATAAATCTAAAATCAAATGGAATGAACTGTTGAATTTACTTCGATAAAATGCAGCACACAAAAATATCGTAATCAGAAAGTCAAATAGGGAGTTCTGGAAGATAACTCTCATGGAAAGATTCCCCAATGATTCATGGAAAATAATTCAAATAAATCCATCACAGATAAGCTCTTTAATTGAAGGAAATGATTTTTTTTATTGATGACTAAAACAGAAAAAATATATTTCCAATTTTAGACGATTTAATAACTCTCATGGAAAGATTCCCCAATGATTCATGGAAAATAATTCAAATAAATCCATCACAGATAAGCTCTTTAATTGAAGGAAATGATTTTTTTTTTTGATGACTAAAACAGAAAAAATATATTTCCAATTTTAGACGATTTAATAACTCTCATGGAAAGATTCCCCAATGATTCATGGAAAATAATTCAAATAAATCCATCACAGATAAGCTCTTTAATTGAAGGAAATGATTTTTTTTTTTTATGACTAAAACAGAAAAAATATATTTCCAATTTTAGACGATTTAATAACTCTCATGGAAAGATTCCCCAATGATTCATGGAAAATAATTCAAATAAATCCATCACAGATAAGCTCTTTAATTGAAGGAAATGATTTTTTTTTTTGATGACTAAAACAGAAAAAATATATTTCCAATTTTAGACGATTTAATAACTCTCATGGAAAGATTCCCCAATGATTCATGGAAAATAATTCAAATAAATCCATCACAGATAAGCTCTTTAATTGAAGGAAATGATTTTTTTTTTTTATGACTAAAACAGAAAAAATATATTTCCAATTTTAGACGATTTAATAACTCTCATGGAAAGATTCCCCAATGATTCATGGAAAATAATTCAAATAAATCCATCACAGATAAGCTCTTTAATTGAAGGAAATGATTTTTTTTATTGATGACTAAAACAGAAAAAATATATTTCCAATTTTAGACGATTTAATAACTCTCATGGAAAGATTCCCCAATGATTCATGGAAAATAATTCAAATAAATCCATCACAGATAAGCTCTTTAATTGAAGGAAATGATTTTTTTTTATTGATGACTAAAACAGAAAAAATATATTTCCAATTTTAGACGATTTAATAACATTAACTTAATTTTTACTAATTATTATTTATAACTTTTAATAATCAATAAGTGAGATAAAATATTTTGGTATAAATAAATTTAATATAATGACTCTTCCCGTGACCACATTTGAATGAACATAGGATATTCTGTGGGAATTGGAAGTTAGAATTCGAGATGAAGTTACATCGTAAAGTTTGAAGTGCGAAGTTAAATGATCACACTTGACTCACAACTTCCGCTGCCCACGTTCGGATCTCTCGTGTAATAGCACGTAGTATTTCCGCTTTAATTCATAGCGTTTCGCGTTTCAAAAGTGTGGTTGTGCATTTCAAGTTCATGCATGGAATTAATTCCATTGAGATGTAGGGTGGTTCTGGTCTCCAGTGTAATCAGACTTCTCGTTGCACAAGCACGGCTTCAAAGAAACCTCGGAAAGAAATAATATCTTTACATAAAATGTTAAAATTAAATGAGAAGTTTTGTTTAAGTTGCAAAAGTCCATACGGAAAATTTAAAATATGTACTTCCTAACTTTATATCTACAAAGATATATTTCATACAGAGTTTCATAAAAAAAGTTAAATATTTATTTCGGAGTCGGGAGTGAGTTATCTTGAGGAAGATGTTTCATTAAAACTTGTCGGTGCTCTTCACTATATGTTAAATGGTAATAATTTGAATATTTATGTGAATCAAGGTTGAACATAAAAGTGGATAATCCAATAGCTATTTGATTTAGAATATTTGAGGAAACTAAACATATCTCATCATCAGGTAATACATTAAATTACATGTATTATTAACAGTACAAACTGCGTATGACCACGTGGAGGACAATAAACTAATTTACTCTCCGGAAGCAAGCAAGGGACCATCCCATCAATTCCGATCAAGGACCCTAAGGCAGAGGTGGATTTAACATTTCACCACACTCCTAGGATAAAAATAAATATAGTTAAGTATTATAATATCAAAAAATGTGTACTTAACAAATCACAAAAAAATATATTTCACTAGTATTATTATTACAAATTATAGGTTATTAGGAAAATATTGTTTATAAATAGTAACTAATAAAATATCTCTAAATTCGAAATTTATTATTTCAAAAGACGCAGCCCCTAGACAAGAACCAAGAGAGCATGTATAAATATCCGCGTCTACCCGATGGAAAACCCGAGAAAAACCCGGATCAGGAAGGGTAGTATATATGTGGTTTAATAGTAATATTTTCAAGGGATAAAAAACTACACGTAATTTTAATTGACATTGTGAAAATAGAAGCGGAATCACAATTCTGTAGTTGCATTCAACACCAGAGACGAGAGCTTCAAAGATCGTTCGCAGTGATCGTCTACCGCATCAAGGAGCAAGCAATCTCGAGCTGACACCAAGATCCTGCATCTAAAGCCTCGAGTGATGGCTGTCTCTCCTCTTTACCACATTTCCTTCTTCTACCCGAACGACTAACGACTCCTTTTCTTCTATTTCTTCTCCCAAACACATTCACCACAATATCTTAAGTATTCTGCGCTTCGGTTTATCTATTCTATATCTATCCTTCACTATACCGTAATTCCTTCTTTCTGTGCTGCGCTACGTTCCTCTTCATCTCCACCATAACAATTAGTTCTTTGTGAACTGTCATCAGATTGTCCAACTAATGCTTAACAGTCCCTCCCAAGTCTTCATAGCACCATTATCACATTCAGAATTTTTTTCTGCGTCCTTCCTATTACAAATTTTAATCTTCTTTTACGAACATATGTTCAAACTTCTCCCCATTAAGAGCCATATTTTTTACTTAGACTTTGAAATAATCCATAAGCGACGTCAGTGCGCAGCCTGCACTAGTGTTAAAGGGTAGAAATTTATATTGTAATTGGTTGATATTGAACTTGGAACTCTTGTGTTACTCTCAATTCCCCTAATAAAATGCTCTACACATCATTTTCTGTTGTGACCTTTCTCTGACTTGGTGTCATTTTAACTCCTGGTGACACGAGTTCTTACGTCGATCTGGTTCCTATTAATGTGCTATTTATTTCCCTCCGGTTTTATGTATTGTAATCGGTCGGGGAAAACATCCCTTCGGATATTTACGAAATGCCTCCAGGAGAGTATTTTCAAATTTTGGCGATAATGTCCAATGACGTATGTGTGTATGTATGTTAAGTATTCCCCGATACCTTCCGAACAAATTAAGGCATCGAAACCAAACTTGTAAATTGACTTTGAATGCATTGGGAATAGAAGCCCTTCTGGGCAGCTCAGTCCGACTTCATTTACGCACCGCACTGCACCTACGATTTCTTAAAATTAAAAATTTTGAAAATGTGAATATTAACATTTTTATTTTGGTAAACAACATTTCCGTACGTCACAGCGATTTCGAGATACAGTAAAAAAAATTACGCAAAAAAAAAAAAGAAGAAGGATTATCTCGGAGGCGGAATTGCAAAGAGTTCAAGGAGGAAGATAATGTACTTTGTAGGGTTTGGGAATATATACTAGTTGTAAATTGATTGAGCTATTTAATGTCGTCGCATTTGATTTCTTAATATGTTTACGTTTCTTATCCGTAAATTATATTATATTTTTATTGAAATGAAGCTTTCTACTGCCGTTTTGCTTTTAGAGCTAAAATTGAAAAGTTGAGTGGGACACACTCCAGATTATTTTTACGTGGATTCTTGAAACTCTGTATTTCTATTTATTTACCCCTTCCGCGTAGCTGCCTTCGCAATTGCACGTCTTCGTAAGAGGTGCACTGGTTTACTCTGTCACGTGGAAAACCAATTCGCGTCAATCGAGATTCCAGTCGCGTCGAGGCGCGAGCGTCGTTTGATCTCTCGTGGCTTTGCTCTGACGCTGACCTACTTCCGGAACGGAGGACGGGGGACGGGATGACGTCGTCAGTAATCTCCTACTAATAAGAGAGACGAACGGATGGCCGGTCGGCTATAGAAGCAAGTCGAGTGGGATTCGCGACTTGTAGTTTGAATAGTAGGTAGTTTGACGGATTGCGCGTGACGCTCTTTGGATTATGGGTGCAATTGATTGAGTATCGTGCAGTTCCAGGACGACGAGAGAGAGAGACGTATTGATTGGTACTTCCCTTGAATAGAAGAGACGTACATGGAAACACGCACTGAAAAAATACCAGAGCTGGGGTAGCTCATGTATTGGCTCCCAGCCGGACAGACAATACATAAGCTCGCACGGCTAACATCCGTCTGGTATGACGTGAATTTACGACCTTCTGTATCACAGTGTACAGCATTAGCTCCCACAGCTTAAGTACCTAATCTACAAGATAAGAAAAGGGAACCTATAGTAGACGATGTTGCTAACCAATAAGCACGTAATATTGATTCGACTATTTTCTCGATATTTTTTCTCGACTTGCTTGACGATATTCATTTGCTAGCGTTCGCGCCTTCAGAGAGAGAGGATCCTGGATCGAATACTGATTACAACTCTATGGTCTTACCTTGTTTCATCACAGGCGTACAACAAACGTTCTTTTTTTCGAAGTCCGTCTTCAGGGATCCGACAGCGCCAGTATTCGATCCAGGGTCCTTTCCCTCTGAAGGCGCGAACGCTAGCATTGAGCCACTGCAGTATGACGTTATATTATCTTGTGTTACGTTGTCTAAGAGTTGACGCCATAGTATTGGTACGTATATGAATAGTATGTACGTAAAATAGTAATCATCACTAATATCTTGAAAAATATATCTTTAAATACCAAGAAAATAGTTTTCATGTATCCAAACGTTTCTTTATTTTGAATATACCTGAAATTTACTCTTATTAGATTAATACATTTGAAAATATCATTACTTAATATAATAATTCGGTATTTGCCAACATTAACCTTAAGAAATTCAAAATATCATCAGTGTACGGCTGCTTGACGTCAAGAAAACACTGTAAATATTCGTCGTCTACACTTCAAGTTTCGGGCTACGCAACGTCGGGATGACGTTTAGTCGTTTTAACGAATCATTTTGTTCAAGTAAACAACTATTCATAGTCGCGAAAGCCTTGGTCCATTTGACTCCGTAAAACAATTGTCATGAGTCAACGAACCGAACGCATAGAAGGCAGCGCAGCCGAGTGTCATTTAGCTGCAACTACGAACGAGATCAGCGACGAGGAATAAACAACAGTCCTAGTAGATAAGTCAGATGTTTGAGCGGGGCTGAGCTGTTGCGCGTAAAACATACAAGCTATAGCTGTTGATGTAACTTTCTTCCACCCAGACAAAACAGCGTTAGCTTCCACAGTGATAGTAAATTGGTCTCGTTCAGACGAAAACTGTTTTAGGGCAGCTACAGCATAAGCTGTGGCAGCTAATGGTACTGTCTGTCCGCTAGACAGCCAACGCGTGAGCTATCACAGGTAACTTTAAGTTGAGCTATCTAACTAATTCTCTTCCGTGTGGTTTGGCTCCGAATACTGATATTCAAGAAATTATAGACAAACAAACGAGGTGTAACAATTTTGCTTTGCTCACGGAAAGTAGTCGAAATTGATTCATCTATTTTATTGGACGATAGTAACGGTATAATGTGCTCTATTGAACACAAAACATCAAGTACGTTGATGATTATGACGTAGAAATCCAAAAGAGAGCTGTAAGCAAATTTCGTTTTAGTTCTACACAGAAAAATGTTATTATCGTCAGTAACAATCATCTATTCCAAAAATTAAATTTTTGCTGGTGTCAATGCTATCATCTGTTCGCTGTATAAAATTTATCAAAACATCAACTGATGATGTCAGTCAATAGGTAAATTGTTTTAATAATACACAATACTATTTACATCTAATCAATCAGTATTACTTTTATATAATTATTCACTTAATTGTACGAATCGCCTTTTTACCATTAACATTTAATAATTTATTTAACAACAATCTTCATACAAATGAATTCATAATTTGAGTGAACCTTAACTTATTTTAACAGAGTAATTATACGAGGAAAATGTTTACTCATCCGTAGCACAATACATATATTTCTACGTCCCCTGTATGTTACGTCTTGTTATATCGTTTTAATTGCATCTCGAACCGTGCACATTTTGCAGGCGACGAATATATTAAGTCTTGTTCTTGTAGATATCATGTCCGTGTCGTTATCTAGCAAAATATTTAATACTTCAAAACTTAAAATAAAAAAAACACACACACATTTTTATGTTAAATCTTTGAGTTTTTCTTATGTTAAATCAGTAATCTAATTTATGGGCGATCTTTTGTACAGATCCGTCCTATGAACATTTATCGACAGTACGTTTATACGTCACTAGCTAGAAAAGACAAAATTTTGCGTGATATCGATTTATTATTTTGTAACTTCATATCAGTGCGGTGTGTTGCATAAGAGCAATAAAATCTGGCGCAGTTCAAAATATGAATATTTTATGATTTTCGTGAAGTCAAGAAGTTTATTAAGATACTTAAATATGACGGACAAGAGAAAAGTACGCTAATGTCATTGTTCAAAACGGATATGAAGTACCCAAAATCATACATTCTCATGATATCTATTACCTCGCATAGTCGTAATAAATTCCATCTGCCGCACAGTGAAATTACAGGTATTGATCGAATTACCGCTGCAACCGATCTCGAATCCGCTCCTCTGAGATACGGAATCCGGGCACCGAGTTCGAAACGCGAGAGCGAAAAGTTACCCAATCATGAGTACGAAAGAATGCCCCTGGGCAATAAAGACTCCCTTTCGATCAGCATTATCATTTGATGCAGAGGGAAGTTTCGAAGGTACCAAAATAATGATTTTCTATATTTTTTTAAAATTCTTTTAGAACAACAAAGCATCACACTTTGTTTCTAAATTATGAAATTTATATTACGATATTCTACCAAATACGTCTAGTGTTTAGATCAGACCAAAGTTTAAAAGAAATGTCTTTCACAGACGAATTGATTGTAATATCACGACAAAGGTAAAAGAAACCATATTAAATGTTTAACGTGAACGCAATTCAAAATATGAATGTGAATATCTCGAATACAGCGCGTTACATCTCAAGCTTCAAGAAAAATGTAACCAATTTTAATTAAGATGGTTATTTATCAATAGAATTCTTCAACGGAAGAAGGACATATAAATTGAAAAAATGACGTCATAAGGAGACAGAAATGCTGAGATACACTTTTCCTGTGGATAGTAGAGGCGAGAAATACACTACGATTTAATAGAAATACTATTCAAGATGATGTTGTGCACAGTAATTGGCGTTGTTGTTCAATTTGTCACATGTCGTGTACCCTTGTGATGAGTTTTTTTTACGGTAAGTAAAATTTGAAAGAAACCCCAAATTTTGCAACAGCGGTGGTCTAGTAGTAGCGTCTTCGCTTTCACGATCCCACTGAACGGTAGAGCGTGGGTTCAAACCCTGCTCGGCCCAACTAGGTGAGGTTTTCAGCTGGGGTTACCCTCACTCCTGAAAAACGTCGGTTTGGTACCATAAGTTCCCAGAATAAATCCTTCCCAATTCTCGTACCCAAGAAGAGCAGGTCTCATTGCCTGAATCACGCCGAAAGGCATAAAATAAATAATAATAAATATTTCCTGAATGATAACGAAAACAATTTATACCAGAGAAAATTGATGAACCAATCTATTTCTAACCTCAACATATGAGAACTTGCATCAAGAATACCTCGAAGCTACTGTCTTTGTCTTATCCGCATTTTTCTTTTCTAAACCTACAGAGTTGGTCTAGCGAAATACGTGAGGTTTTCAGCCGGGGTTTCCCTTATCTACTCCATAAAAATTTCGGTTCGGTACCGTAAATTCCCTGACAACCCGACATCTATCCTTCCCAACTCCCTCACCCCAGTGGAAGAGGCCTGAATCTCATGCCCTGATCCTCTCCAAACAGACATAAAATAAATAAATTAAATAATATATTTAAGATGTGCAGATTATATTAAATAAAATCAAATCACATATGAATCATTGGTTTATTTTCCGGTATGACATGATGAGTAAGATCATATTATACTTTAGTTGTTGAACATTAAACCTGTGATTTGATTATCTTTAATGTAATTTGCGCATTTTAAATAATATTAATTAATAATATCATAGCAAATCAGAGAGTGAGAAAACTTAATATATAAATAAATAAAATACTTACAACATTTTCAAATGTCTTTTATTAATTATTTGACTAAAAAATTAATTCCTCAATTTTTTACTTCCTCGTATAATATATGAAAATTCGTTATGCAATAATACTTCAATCTTTTGGACTTGTCAGGAATTCCGAATTGAAGATAAAGTTAGAAGCGTTCAAATAAACGCCAATTGAGCGCGTAGTTATTGTAGCGTGCGCTATTGCGTATTACCCAAGCTCTTCGAACTGATACACCTATTGTATCTTGTAGCGGGAATTGATGCGAAGTTCCGGATAGTGAACCAAGAGTGCGGTAGTCTAATCCTGCTGTTGATCCATAACAAGTGAGAGTTTCAGCTTGGAAACGTCAACTCCATGAGCTCGCTGTGATCGATTTCACAACAAAGGGGTTCCGGGAAAGAGGACGAGTAGTGGGATGAAATGGGATTCTAGTTTGTCAAAAAGGAGTTTCTTACAATTACAAAAAACAAAAATACTCAGCAAAACCTGAAGATGATATATTTTTTCGTAGTCAAATATAAGGAATGATGTGAAAACTTGTGATCTGAGCATCAAAAATAGATTTCAAATTTATCATTATTCAAAAGAAATTCTATTTATCTTTTTCTATTTAGGCGTCTTCATTGAAGTAAATTCGATAAAGTCATACTATTTGTTACTTACATTTTTCTAAATAATTAAAATAAGTACTATAGTGGATATTAATTTGAAAAAATAACCTTTTTCCTCATAACATTACACATCGATGTAAATGATGTAATTGAAGCAAGTGGTCTATATTTATTATTGTGTTCCGAAAGCTGCTGAAAAATTAAAAACGTAGGGAAACATTAACGTCAATTCAACAGCAATTCTATTTGTGTTATAAATCAAATTATATAAGAGATAGTCATGGGAACTAACGCCCACTGTTACATAACGCTACAGAAAACATACTTTTTTGCGTGTGACTTGCGTCGCGGCTCACGCACACGTGGTATAAAACCATCGGAACACACTAGCTCGAACGCAAATCGCTCGTACCACTATATTGCCTCAAGACTTTGATCTTTCATCTTTATAAAAAAAACAGCTAATACGATGTTATTTTTTATAAAATAAAATGCTGAACTGAAGAAAGATGTTAGAAATGATAAGAGGAGCTTCAAGTTACATTACATGTGTTATGAAGTTTTATATTTTTAATATTTAATTTTGATTTCTGGTATTCTTTTTACATTCTAATAAACAAACTTGTATGCGACTTATATGTTTTATGAGATTTCTAATCCTATGTATGTAATGATGAATGTATTTTTTGGTCCAGAGCCTTATTTATCGAATGGGCGCTGATAAACACACTACTTTTAGTAAAGCCCAAGACAAGTTATTAAAAAGTATCGAAAATTATTAATAGTTTCCCCTGACGACTAGTATTTTTCAATTCATAAAATTATGTTAAATCTTTCTATCGTGCTATTAATTTAAACAATATCAACCGAATAAATGGAATTAAAGTTATTTGTCTAGGGTACCTTAATTAAAAAGGATTACTATCCAGACCTTTCCCATAAAATAATCTTCGAAATGATACCTCCATTGTAGAGAATGGTTAAGAATAACACGAGGAAAAAGAGATATTTATAAAAAAATTAATGTTTATAAAAAAGATACAGCGATTATACAAACAACTTGAATTTTTATCCTCAACTCCCGAGTACTTGCTCGGGGAGGGGGCGTTGCATTATCTACGGTCAAGTGAAAGTGGCGCCTGACCGGGACTCGAACCCGGCACCTCCGGTTATGGCTGCAGATGTGCTGCCAATGTACCTCCTCGCATCGACTCAGTCTACACGTCAACCAAGTATGTGGTGTACCAGCTTTGGGAGTCCATGTGGGTGGTGCGATGGTAGCATCCGTGCGCCAATAGAAGGAGGTCGCGGGTTCAAGTCCCGGTGCGTCGTCGTTTTCACCTGGAAGTACATTATGCATCACGGACTTTTTTTTGAGGATTTTGTCCCTAGAGAACGTGCTTTTTGTCCCATGATGCAGCGGCGGGTGGAATCCTGTAATCGCACTGGATTGTGCTGGAGAGGATGTTAAGGGCAATGAGTCAAGTCGGAATGCGAGAGATACCTCTGAAAGTGGCCACTGGTGCAAATTTCTGCAACGCGATATCTTCCACTACGACTCCGAGGAGACACGTCGCAATGTAAAAAGGAGTAAAAATGCACTTTGTGGTGAAGTAGTAGCGACTGTCTGGCGTTGGGACGTTGCGCGAGGTGACGCTGACAGGAGACGACCGGCGTCGGACGCGTAGCGATGCTGCGACGAAAGAAAAGTAGAACTTGGAATTGAAAGAACCTTTTTCCACTAATTATATCTCCTCCACAAACCACTACGTAAATGAAATTTATATGAATTTTGTATACTTTAACTTTTGAACTATATAATAATAATAATAATAATAATAATAATAAAAGTAAATGAATCTCCAAGTGAGCAATGTTCAATGGCAGATAGAAAAATATACATAATAACAGTAATAGATTTGCAGGAAAAGCCTACGAAGAAAAAAAGGATGCAAGATGGACGGAAGAAAAAAAAGATAAACATAGAGAAAGAATGAAGGAGTGGTGGAAAGAGAAGAAGAAAGGAAACCCCAGTTGAAATGATCGTAGCCCATTGAAGGTCATACGATTAGTAGAAGTAGTAATAGGTTAAATAACAAATCAGCACCCAAATATCGATAAAAATACACACACACGGTATGAAATGGTTAGAAAATTAGTATACAAGGTAACAACGAGTAAGAAATTACATTTAAGAAATTAATGATATAAATGAGACCCATGTGTGTGTATATTCACATACGGACACAAACATATTTTCGTTTACAAACAGATACAGACGCACACACATGCTTTGTACACTTTGCGTAAAAATAGTTGCTATAACATAAATAAAAGAAATTAATAACTATAAAAAATAAAAGTAAATTGGATGCACTCCTCACACAACTACATTACACTACAGTACTATGAATGATGCCATAGATATTATTGTCTCAGAATACCCATATCTATGGATACATCAGGCAAAAAACTAAGCTCTTGATCTGTTTCTTATAGATTTATTTCTAACATTCATAATTTTTCGCCTGTTCTTTCGGACAAAGTGAATTTGTAATTTGGAAATGATTGTTTATTCCAAAACTGAATTTACATCTTTCTTCAACAAGATAATTTATTTTGTTTTGTTACAAGACAGCTTATTATTTAATAAACTCATTTCATTCTCCGCAATGTTGGGTGATGTTCACACAAGGACTGCAATATCAACTTAAAATTGAAATTTAATGAAGATTTTTATTTTAACACATCATACCATAATAATTTAACACACACGTATAATAGTTTATTAAATATGATTAAACAATATACAAATTAAAAAATAACAACTAAATTTAAAAAAAAAATACTCTATCAATTTTCATTGAAATATGTTACTTACCTGTGTTACTGTTACTGTTTATGTCATCATCAAACGGTAGAAGATGGAGTCTTAACTTAGTACTTCAAAATATCTCACTTAATCTCTGATGGAAGAGACAAATTTAGGTTATAAATTATGTCCCAAGAAGTTAAAGACTAGCTTTAAAGAGGAAAAATTGAAATACAAAAAAGGCATGTTCCATTTTCGTAAAATGGGAATTCGCTTTTTATCGTTGGAGATTATAGCTAAACCTAACTGTGTGATAAATCTATGTCACATCTAATTAATACCAATACAAGGTCGAACCTTGTTCGTTTTGTTGATTGTCAACTTTCAATAATATTTTTTATATCAATTTTTGCGATATTCGTAACATACGTCTTTATTTTGAAGAGGAGAAAGATCAACAAATTTACTTGTTTTTCTAAATTATTAAGGTTCAATGTTCAAATCTGATTTTTTTAAAGATTCTTTTTATTATTTATAAAGTACTTTCAAAATTAATGGACTCTTGTATACTGATCCTTAATAATTCTTGGTGTATTTCCCTGAAAAAAAAATTGGTAATTGGATTATCATGTAGTCGACAGGTTTTAATTTTTCCATTGTTTATCCGATAACGTTATAAATTGTTTCCTTGTATTCTATCAGGTAAGGGATTAGAGCAACAGTGCATTTTTGGTCTCTTCAGTAAGCTGAACGGATAGCAAATGTATTGAGGATTGTGCGGTTCTATGCGAATTGTTTTGCAGATCACGTTAAGGATTAAAATCTAAATCCCTCCCTCTGAACGCGGCTGTAAACGAATCGTGTCAAACAGGGAAACGCGAGTTCCAGTCTCCCGATTAAATTTATTCTGTATCATAATTGCAAAAATTAGCTATTTTCTTATCAGCTTTGAATATAAATATGCGCAAAACGTACGTTTCTGTCATTAATGAGCAATTGATATAATATTAATATTAAATCTTGTTTCTAGGTTTACGAGGTCATAGCGTATTTGTGCAGCAAAGAGAAGGAATCAAAGTTTCGTTTAGAAACACGACTCCTGATAATGTAGAGAAGAAAAAATATTCAATTAAAAAAAAGAATACAACAATTTTCTTCATTCAATATAAGTTTTCATGAAAATTCTCAGAACTTTTTATATCAGCAGCGAGCATTCGGTGAGTAATTAAAATGAAAATTGTTGTAGATTAATGTGAAAAAAAGAGTATCAATTAAATTCAAACAAATAATGAATCATTCATAGTTTTATTCATGTAGTGCACCAAAATATTTCAGTCACATATTCATGGTGCTACATTACGAGGAAGTATAAAAGGGACACCACTTATAAACTCTTCAAGACCACATTTGAAAGTTTTGTTTCTTTTTGAATAATTTGGAGTAACAACTTTTAATAATGTAATTTAAAAACACTCCTCTTTGAAAAAATAATTACCTAAGGAAGTATAATTATAGCTAGAAATTGCATTAAACTGACATGATGTAATATATCAATACCAATGCACCGTCAAAGAAAGCTGTTAAAATCTGCGTGTGATCATATGGAGCGTAGAACCTAATTAACCTCTATGAAAACAATTAAGTCTAAGCTCCGTGTATCTTTATAGATTTCTTGCTATAGTATCTCAATGCAATGATTTATGTTTTTAATGAGACACCTAACAAAATTTCAATTTCTTAAATGTAAAATAAAATTTCAGCCAGTTATGTGTAAAATTAATTTAAATGTATTTGTCATTTATATTCCAATATTTGTACTTTTCCATTCGATAATTATAAATATATTTTTATTTTAGCATTTTACCGGAATTTTGAACTAAACTGAAGGTAATATTAGTCATTTTTGTTTGGATTTTAGAAACAAATGTTAAGTACAAATAGATATTCACTATCTAAAACATAGGTAGATACAAATACAANGGATTTTAGAAACAAATGTTAAGTACAAATAGATATTCACTATCTAAAACATAGGTAGATACAAATACAAACATCCGTGGTTAGTCTAAGGAGTCAAATAGTTAAGTTTGTATTCAAACCTTTTCGTCTTTATGTCAGTCCTGGATTTTTGATATCCACAATTTAATTCATTGATCAGAATGCATAACCATACGGATGCTGAAACGTTTTGAATCTTCTATTTATAATGAAAACATTTCATGATAATTTACTGTAAAACGAAATTCGCATATTCCAGCAAAGTGTTTACGATATCTAGTCCCATATTTCATGATTTGTTTAAAGATACTTCGTAATATGTACTTGTTTGTCCGGGACAAACCGCGTCTTAGTAGATAAAACTACCAACGTTTCGGCCATCATGTTGTGGCCTTGTTTAGGGCAATGTCCGAGTCGTACAGACCTAAGTCTAAGCAGAGTACGACAGCGGCTTTTGTCTGCTTAATCTGGTCGGATACAACTATTTATCACTAATTTTCAGACGAGAGGAAGAACTTATAGTGATTTTGACTGAAAAGTGAAGGAGAAAGGTCTCTACTTTGATATCACTATTCTAAATTATCAATAGCGCTTACCTATACTTGATGTTTGGTACACTTGAGTTCCCGAAATGTCCAATAATTTTTTATAATCTATTTTATATTATCGGAAATTATTACAATACGGAATGCTGCTGAAAATGGAACGTAAGAAGAAAATAAAGAAGAGAAGACAAAACGAATACAGGTGGAAAGATCAAATTGAGTGAGATGTGGATATCAAAGAAATACAAAAACCTAAAAAAAAAAAAAAAATAGAAACTGAATGAAGCGGAATATTTTTAAAGGGGAAAATCACGGTGTAACGTAGCTCTGGTAATGACTTTGTTGTTAAGATACAGCGGCATGTTGAACAAGTGTACTTGACAATAAATCTACGTAAATAATAATTAAATGCTGTTCGTTGGTAAGCGTATCACTTGAGAACGTTTGGACCGATTCGGCTAATTTTTTTAATGTTCCTAATAGTCAGAATAAGAAAATAAAATTGGAAAAGTTGCCGGGAAAATTAGAAAATTCGGGAA
>NNCF01125802.1:68359-93723 GCA_002313205.1 Laupala kohalensis | reverse complement strand
CCCACCGGGAATCGAACCCAGGATGACTTGGCGATGAGCGACAACACTACCACCTGAGCCACGGGAGGGGCAATTATTTAATTAAAATGGCGGTGTGGTATCACGATAAGTAAACATTACTGTGTTTATTTATTCCGATTTGAGATACTTTAGAGATTTAAATCTACCTGCGCTAGTACTACCTTAAAAATGACCTGCGTGAAATGAAATGTCGGTGCTTCGTGAAGCTCTCCGTCTGAAAGCAAAGCGACACCAAAAGGCGAACGCTATTCAACGTCGCGTGAGCGATTTCAACATTCGGACCGGAATACTCACTTGTGAAACAGTTGACTGGACCGCTTCGTCTTAATGTGACCTAAATTGTCTGAGCGAGTTTCTTTTACAGTTGTGTCGATGTGTTTATTCCTAGACGCCCTCGTAATTACTTCTCCCATTCAGTAACATTATACAATAAACGTCGAGATAGTTTTGAAACAAGAATGTAGCGTTGGTCATCAGATCATCTCCATACTAATATGTAAATGCGTACCGAGAAAATGTATCTGTCTGTTTGCTACGTGATCACGACTGAACAACTGGACCAATCGTCATGGAATTCGGCAAGGAGATAGTTTAGACGCCTAGAATGGGCACAGACTAACTCAAATTTTAAAAATATGTGGTAAGATCGCGACAGCATATGTCTATCGACAAAAATTAACATACATTATTGATAGACCGTTATTAAAAATAGAAATGTTAAAACACTTCAATTTAAGAGGGTAATTTAAGAAGGAAAAAATCAATCATAATCAAATTTAATGGGTTACTTGTTTTGTGTATTTATCAAAGATAAAAGACGTTTTTAAGTGTAACATTTCGACAAAAAAATTAGATTTCACAAGAATTCTAATGAATGGTGCAGCTGTGTTATGTCTTGAAGCGAAAATTCGATTGTCACGGCCTTCCCGAGATAATGTATTGTATACCGTCACATTTTGTATTAAATTTGTATTATGAATTTGAAAAATTACGATGTAGAACATATGTTTTTGGAAACCAGTAAGTAAAAGTATTTTGATCTTACAATATAGATAGATTTAATTTTTTCCTGAGTAAATGAAAAATAAGTCTAAGAAAAATACCAGGTAAATCAGAAATCGATCTCAATATTGTTCGACGTTGTTGACTAGGCAAATAAGTTTTTGTTAGAAAGAACATTTAAGGAATTCTTAGAACGTTATACTTTGTCTTTGCTTGTCTAAAAATTGATTTTGTTTTGGCGTCTCCTCATTTGACGTAGTAACAGGACGGAGAGAGATCGCAGTTAAGGAATCTCTGTAGAATAATTGGGAACTTAATGAAACTAGAGTAGTTTATTTGTATGTACTACTGCGTTCTACGACTCTGTAAGAAACCAGTAACTGCCTACGTATTCTCAAAACGACAGTAATACAAAAGATATCATGTACCAAACAGTTTAATAAATTAACAACTAAATTCATGAAATTAATAATATAGTTAATTTGAGTTAAATAAAAGCGCAAAATCATAATATCAAAATAATAATCTAAATGAAATTCTAGATAACAAATAATAATAATCATCCAATAAATATTAATTTTTAATGTTAAGAAAATAATGTACGTAAGTCAAGAAATGACTACAAATAAACCAATTACTAAGAAAACAAAAAAGAATAATACATAACAAAAGCTAATTCGAATGTTCTATGACGTATAAAATAACATCTTTTTTTCTCGAATTAATTTCTTTTCAATGATGAACTCATACCAGTTCTTTCGCCTAATGTACTTCATCCTCTTCTTTATTTCATGAAAATACATCGGTTACGATCTACCTAAATGTTCCGGTACATGGCCAAAACCAAAAAGGATAAGGATCTTTTTTGTTACTCATGTTTATCATGTTTCCTCTATTTCTTTTTGTTTCCATGCCTGGACAGTATCCGTGGACAGAATTTGCGCCTCTACCAGGACGGTTGCCATTTAATTGAACAAGAAGTTCAAAACACGACCGCGAGGCAGCGGAACAATATTACTCCACCGCCTTCTCTACCTTCGTGCCAATCAATCACTTCTAGGCCTCCTACAATTTGATTATTCTCAATTTTTATTTAGTATTCATTCATATCGATTTTTTTCCTTGAAAATTAATGAAATAATGAACATTGAAGAATTTCTTCTTCATATATCACAAAGAAGAATCTTAAATTAAAATATTGTAATGACATTTCACACTTTTGCCGCGGGTGTAGCTGCTAACGGGATTTCACAGAACTTGTAACGGGGTATACAGAATTACCTACAGGAGAGGCTTCCACTAGTTGAATTTGCTAAACTCTGGTCACGTTTTTTCAATACAGTGTCTAGCCTGGATTTAGAGCAGTGCTTCCCTTCGTCTGTGGTGTCTGTGGTTCAGCGCAGAAAGAGTGAAATTATCACATAGTTGCACAGATGCACGCTAGTCAAGTGATCTCGCTGACATCTATTGAGTTCTTTAAAAACAATCTCTAGTGGCGTTATCTCTCGCTGATCTGTCGCACCTTCTCGGCCTTCAACGTAGCAAGACTAGGTCTTTGTCTGTCTTCGTCTACGGTTCTTGCTATACAGAAAGTATGTGTTCACCAATCGATGAATATATCACCTCTCCAGGATCATTCGTGTGGTTTCATTACTCGGTTATTCGGTCCAAGACTTAACTGTGTTACGGCGGAATTTAAAGGTCGTGGGTTTAGGCCTAGTTCCGGCTTAACGCCTACTGTCGTCCAGCTTGAATTATGACACAGTCTGCGACTGATTATCAGGTGGGGAACAAGCTCCACCCTCGGACCCTGGGGTGTCGTTGTACCCCCCGCCACACCAACCTCCTGCCAATGCCATGCATTACATGCAGTACTCTAACCGCAAACACGGTCGTCACGGCTTCTCGACCTTTGGAGTAATGCCACGATCCATCTAGAACGAAGTGAATGACATCAGGAGCTGTGAAACCTGAATAAATCATTACCCTCGTTCTTTTTTTATGGTTAATCACGTCTTATGTTGAAAGGTATTGTAACCAGTGGATTTCGTTTCAACACAACAAAATTAAATCTCCTATTGTTACTAACATGATAATGAAGAACATCGCTGAGTTCATTACTATCATTTTTATTGCTGTGACTTATATCTACATTTTTCTTTCAATAAAGAGAATAAAACTACAAATTATCCCATTCTATTTATCCTCCATTCCCAAAGAATTTTAACAAAAGTTACGTTTCAAGAAACTCAAATTTTTCATAAGCTATTGTATCAATAATTTAAAATTCATACACAAATTCACTAATATCTAAAAGCTACAAATTCAACTTAGATAGTAATTATCACACCCAGTACATCTCAGCACATTATTATTTATGTTGAAATGAATATACATTACAAAAACGATGTATAAGCTCCCCGCTCTGCGTATTTTTCTATTTCTACTGCTACAAATTTTGTGTTCACTTCAACAAATTTATTATTTGTGAAATAATTCTTAGGACCAATGAATTTCTTAAAATTTTCCCGAATGTATTTTATTAAATATTTACGTAATTTACGAATTAAGATGAATCGCACCTACGTTATCAGAAAACGTTTTAGTAGTGAATTGAGACGGTGGCACTCAATTGTGACACGCGGAACAACAATCTCAAATCCTCCTCCCTCCCGAGACATAAAACCACTATCGAAAACGCATGTGCTACAATGGCAATTTTTGTAGAATTATGATTGGGTCCCTTTTGAAATGTTACGAGGATTATCAGGAAACGAGTATTACGAGTTCCTGGCTTCCGAATTCTATTGAGTATGTTATAGAAGAAAATGCACTGTATATTTCCCATTTTTACATTTTGCAAGTCTCTTCATTTAACATACAATCACATGTTATTACTAATTTTCAATTTTTACTATCTACAATTCATTTTCGAATAATAAATGGATTTATGTATTTATTAAATAAATTTTTGAAAGTATTAAATCCGTCACTGTCTTTGGCCCACGATCGGAATTGATGGGTTGGTCCCTTGCTTGTTTCCAAAGAGTAACTTAGTGTATTATACCCCACGTGATTATACCCAGTTTGCAACTGTTTTGTCAATAAAATTTATTATTATTTCTGACTTTAAAAAAATATTTATTTTATTTCTCTTGAGTAGTTTCCACTAGTTATTGCTCAACGTTCAATATGTGATGTACTAAAATCAAGATAACTATATTTTTAATACGACACATCATTTATCATTTACAAGTCGATCTATCGGGAAAAGAGACACGGATAATATTCGTTATTGATTTTCTTAGTTGTAAAGCTGTTTCAATTACGGATAAAATGTCTGAGATTTTTTCGTTTGAAGTCTTTTCATTAGAGATGCTAGGTAAACAAATAATTACTGAGAAAGGAATTTAACTCGTTAGGGGGTAACCATCGACTTTTGAGTAGGTTTCGCAGAAAGAGCTTTGAGCTTCATTTCTGGTGCTTGAAGTTATTATTCTGTGAACATTTGCCACACAACCGAATACTTAGGTAATATTAATCCCCCAACACAGTGAGTTAAATATACTTCTTGTCCTTTATTAGAAATTATCATTGTCTGAGTTATTTTAGTAGTTACGATTTATAATAATATTTTCACAATAACTTAAAGATAATAAAATGCATTTGTTAAATAACTGTTTTTATTCTATTAAATAAAATTTGTTGGTATCAATTTTGTTGGTATAAAATTTATTAGTTGGAATAAAATTTTCATATTGTTTAAAATAATCGTGCTAATATTTCGATGAAAATACATTAAATTTCTTCATTAGTATTTCTTCCAAACATGTGTGTCGTTTGCTTTCTGGGTGCAATGACTACGTTTGCCTCTTTCGAAAATTTAAATTTATTTCAAAAATATTACTATTTAAGTTATCTTTTCCATTATTAATGCCAGCTATACTTCCTTCGGGTGAATATTAATAAATTGTTCGAATTGAACTGATGTTAGAGCCTTGAAATGCACAGGGATGGATTTGTAGTTCCCTCTCATGCTTAACGGATTGCCTTCATAAATCTGAGCTTTGTCCGATTCGAACCATGGTCATTTTTTTTTCTTTTCCGAAATAGTTTCCCATACCGTTTAAATGTTATTTTTTTTAAATCCATCAATATATATTTTCAGATTCTTCCTTAGATTTATTTTTGAGAAGCATCACATAAAATATTACTCGCTCAGTTAATATGATAAATTCGTCTATTAATTACTTCCACTTGTGACAATTTGTTCCGCAAAGGAAATACGTTATTTGTACGCGAATCCAATGTACAAATTTTGATTTCATTAAAATATAACATCTTTCAAGTGGGTGAAATTTACTTGTGTAAGTTGAATGAGGATAACATACAATTATTCCAAAACAATATTATTCTAAATAAAATTCATCATTACGTTAACAGTCACGTTAACAAATTTGTAGTAAAAAAATTGCGAAATACAAGGTTTTTTTTCGAANAATACAAGTTTTTTTTTCGAAATGTTTTTTTTTAAATTTATTCATCGCGAAAGAAGTTTATAAACTATACATTAATCAAGTTCGGCTTTACTCTCGTTTAATATTGGAAGTCTATGGTTTAGCAACTTCTTCGCGTTTTTTAACAATATAGCAAAAGAAAGAACAGAAGTAAGATACATTTTGTAATTCTTACAATTAAGTTAAATACTACATTTACTTAATTAGCATTCAACAAAGTATTTACAAATCAACTAAAATTATGAAACACTTGTTCTGTGTAAATTTCTCTCTCTCTCTTTTTTTTCTTAAAAAAATTACAGAGAAACGAATTATGAATGAAGAGTATACATCACTACCATATTGCACTTATGTCCGAGATAAGTACTCAAAAGTTTTTCTTTGCAAAGACTAACTCTTTAATAAACTAATGGATTTTAACTGTTATAATCACGTACTGACATTAATTAAATTTCATTAATTAATGGAACTTAAATCTGAGGAATTCTACGTAATTTCAGTTTTCTTTTAAAGAGGAACCCCGTTCAGAGAAAATCTGTGTAATTAATTTTCATTGTTCGCTCCTAGAGAGCAAGACTAACACTCGACTAAGGCAAGTGGTCTTTGTGTGTTTGTATAATGTAATGTGCGTCAGCGCTGGATATTGTGCACATGCTCTGTTTTCATTCGTGACTGAATAAATGATTTAATTGTTTTACGCAGCATTTCTCCATCAGAAAAAAGCATAACCTGAAAAATTTACCTAAATATAATTTCCCCAATGATTATTTAACAACGTTAATTTCAGTAAATAATTAACGACCTTTTTTAACAGAAAATAATTTATTTTTTAGAATTCGTTGGGAAAACATCACTAAGTAAAAAACAAGAACAATACAACACTATGAAACAAAATTTAAAAAATAAAAAAATTCACGACGTTTCGGTACCCGTAATCAAGTGAAATCCTCCCAATACGACTCCTGGAATGTCCCTCTCCCTCCACAACTCCTGGAATATCCGTTGGAGTTTTTTACCGTTGATCCATTTTTAGTTTGACTAGAGCTTTCACTCGCAAATGTATTTCACTTGAGAATGGTGTCAGTGGGTACCGAAACGTTTACATTTTTTAAAAAAATTTCAGTGTTGTATTGTTCTTGTTTCTTACGTAGTGATGTTTTTCTACTGAATTCTAAAAAATGAATTATTGTCTGCTAAAAAAGGTAATTAATTATTGACTTATATTTCACTATGCAGACGAAGATGGACAGTTCAAACGTTAATTTCAATTCGTCACAAAGAGAATTAACCCTACTTTTCCAAACACCCTTACCATTTAACACAATAAATTTTAATGAACGATTCTACTACCGTTTGATACTTAAGCTTATTTTACTGAAAGACGTAGGAACGTAGTTATCGCTTACCGGAATGACTTACAGAAATAGCACGATCTCGGGTTCATCTTTCATCTTTGTCATATTTTGCGTAATAAAATCTCAATTTTTGAGAACAATGGACCATTACAAAGTTCACAACATCACCATGAATTCTTTAGTAATGATTATGGTTGATCACAAATAGGTTGTTAGTGCAATCTTTAACGTTCTAAATTGATCGGTGTGAAAAAACATTTTTTTTAAAGGCAGACCTCGAAAATTTGCAAGACGAAACGCGAAGCCATCAAGACCGAGTCGCATAAAGCTCACTCATCTACCTACACATCAAAGACATATGCGAGAGCTCTGGCGAAGTGCGGTTCCAATCTGAAGATCGTGACAAGAAAAGGCGAGACTGCGAGGCGATAGTACGAGACGCAGATCTCAGTATTAGAAGCACGCGCAGGAAAATTAGATTGGCGTTTGAAGTGGGTCGAAGACATATATTCAACGCGAGAGATGTGCGTATATTTGGAGCAAGGGGATTTGGCAAAATGAGACACAATAAAACGGTAGATTACGAACCACGAGAAATTGCTTTTTCCAGTAAATGTAACATAACGAAGAAAGGTGGTAGAATGAACAACCTAAGGGTTCCGGTTTTTCTTGTAAGACCTTCCCTCCAACTATTTATCTCACGATGTCATCATCAGGGATCGAATAGATTTGCAATAAAAAGTCGGAAATATGCACTTAAAATATGCGCTAATAAAATGCAAACCATGCACTAAAAATATAATTAAATACACTAAAAATTATAAATATATACTTTAGAACCAAATTACAAACGTATCAACTTATTACTGAAAAAGTGGAAGTGTAATTTGAGTCAGTTGGATAATTCCTCCGAGTTTGTTCATAGAGTATAATCAATATTTAAATAATAATCCTGTGAATTACTTGTTAAAGTAATTATAGCTAAAGACCATTGAGTTCAAATGAATATCTTAAAACATATGCATTTATATGCAACAAAAAATCTTGAAAAATGTGTATTTACATACACAATTAAATTTAATATAAATTGTCCCACGAGGTTAAATATGCCAAAAGATCAATTCCTCAAAGCCATAGAAAACCCAGAAAAGAATATGCAAAACATGCCACCATACTCTACGGTTTGGATGAGAATCGTACACGATCTTTTAGATCCATTGGAGAATCTGACTTCTTCAGATGCTCATGATGATTACGTATGGGGGTTAAGAAAATATAGAAAGCACATCTCGTTAGCATGCCACCTTTCCAGCAACCGCTAGTATTGACCGTGAAATCTATCGAAACCTTCGGTCGTAACAAATGATCTCTAAAAATAGGCTGCGACAAAATTTCATAGCTACTACGTTTCGAAAAAGAGATCATATTAGCTTCCATAACAATTTTCACCCGGAAAAAAGGTAGGCCAGGATTCGATCCTGTGAATACCTACTCTCACTACATCACACGTTTTGTCTTCCAAAGCACTTGCACATCTTCGTCGTGGTAAACCTGCTTGGGAACCACTTGCGAGTTCTCATCCCTTGCGTGCAGATTTATCCCAGACTTTCTGGATAGCGAAACAGATGGCTCAGCGGATAGAGCTCTCGTGGTAAGAACGAAGTTCCTGGGTTCGAGACGATATTTTTGCATGATCGAAGTTGTGGGAACATTTTGCTAAATTATAAACTGCGTATGACCACTTGGGTGATAATAAACTAATTCTTCCGTTCAAACACTCTGCAAGTAAGAGATCAGTGCCTTAAGGCTAAATCCTGACTTACTGCCCTACAAGAAGAAACATGATTATCTGCTTATTGTAATATCAACATATTTATTTCTGGTAGAATATACAATACTAGCATTAAACAACACTTACTACTAGAAAATCTTTAAAATATTTCTAATAAATCATGACAATTAAAATCACTCCAATTTCGAATCAGGCGTTCGACAGTACTGTCAAGGTAGAATACGAAAGCTCAGCGTCTATTTTCAAGGGATTCGAGATACCAAGTTCAACTATCGGTGACATTGAAAAAAAGTATAATTCTAAAGAAAGAGAAATTAGCGGGCATAGGACACGCTTAAAGTAGTACTAGCTAGGTTAAGTAGAATGAAGTCACTATATAGTCTGAAATCGAAAGCATAAACAAATAGACTATCACGTACTTATTGTGATTTCAACTTAAAAATATACCTCACGAGACATTGAAATGAAATAATTGTAATATTAATTGATGGTGCAATTCATTGCGTGTCATGGAGAAAATACTTAAATTTTTTAAAAAAGGTCACATTTTAAATCACGAAAGAGGTGGAAGTTTACTTATTTGTGGTAAATTTTCCATAATGATTTTTACATCACTTTTATCTATAGGTCACCGGACATTTGAGAAAAGTATTTCACTTTTTCTGAGGTGAGATGCATAAATAACGGAACCGTTGCGCTCGGCCGCCATGTTTGTACATGTTCTGGTGCATTCCTAACAAATCAAACGAGTTCCTGAATATTGTTTGTACTATATTATGTACTGATAGATACAAATTAAATCATGATTTTTCTTCATTATAATTCATGTTGCGTTAAAAAAAATAATTAGAATAAAAATAAAGAAAACAATTATATTTCTCGGTGGTTTGATTAATTTGGAGCGTTGGTCCCATCTTAAGTAGCAAGACCCCTCCTCCCTCTTTCCACATCTCAGGTCAACGCGCAGAGGTGGCGCGACGGGTGGACGTTGGGTGATTTATGAGGCAAAGCAATCGGTGCCGGAGCTGCAGAGTAGCGTTTGTGGATTACACCACCTGTGCATCTCTCACCCGAAAGAGGGGGGGGGGGGGTCTTCCAAGAGGATTCGCTGCGACCCGAGATAGGAGGCTTTGCTCGAGCGAAACATCGCACGGGCGAAGGAGTAATGTCCACGCGGCGGTTTCTATTGTCACGGCTAGCTTTTAACATTGTTAGGAAAAGTTGGAGGTGATAAAATATGACGTTTTTATGGCTATGGTCGTGGATATTACACATCGTAAATTATGGAGTCTAGCTCCTACAACGTATTTACGTGGACGGAAAACAAGTTTTATGCGTAACCGAGGACTAAATGTACTTCATTTTATTTCTTGAATGTTAGAAACGTGAAGTTTTTAGTACGTAGTATAATCCCTAGACTTCATTTAATTCTATGCTTTGACTACCACAATCCTACTCACTTAAATTACAATACTCTCACTATTTAGCACATCCTTTGCACAAAATTAACCCCTTACCGTTACTTGTAGGTTGAACTGTTGTTGAAGTAGGCGAATTGGTAGTGATATATGAGAAATCATCAAATTTACTGAAGTACCATCTGCCAACTACTTAAGTCGAAACGTAGTTAGCTTCTAAATTAAAAAATATATACCGTTACATGACGTAAGTCTTGAATTCTTTACTGAGGTCATTTGATAAGTGCCATTATAACCGATTGTTTTTTGATAATTTTTTGTAGTATTTATCCTTCTTCCAGCAATATCAGTTTATTCCAGGACACAGAGTACCACTAATAAAAAACTATCGAGTCAACATACTACTGACTTTTTTATCTTGCTAAAGCTTGAGTCACCCTTGTGATAATATTAGTTAACAATATTGTATTTGTGTTGCAAGATATTACAAAAATCACTATTGAAAATTCATCCGTGTATCCCTACTTATCATCTGGAATATTATTGAGTACTTATTTAGTTCTGCATGAAATGACTTCAGTGGTTGACTCGTTCCTTGACCAACTCCCGAAGATAAAGGACGGAAGGTAATATGTCAGTTAATACCTTTTAATATCGTCTAAGTTGAAGCGAAAAGAAGCTAGGATAAAAGTGAACAAAATAATTTCTTTGCCATAGAGTTAGTTTGCTTTTTTAATCCGAAATTTCACCTCATTTACCCAATATCTCAAAGCAGCAGACTGGTAGTTGACTAACCGCGAGCTGAACCTCTACAATAAATAATCCTCTCATTCCCTAATATTAATGGACCTCATGTAGGTCGACGCTCGCGTACAGTAATTTCAAGACGCTCTTTCGTGTTACAGGGACGTGTGATAAATGAAGATGAATTGACATAAAGCAATAAATGGCATAGAAAATTTAGCCAGAAGGGAGTACGGAATTGACTAATTCACTGGGGTAGGGGAGCGTAGATGTTCTAGTCACCGCCTAGGGATTTGTAGGGAGGGGAGAGACCGGACAGGGTTGTCACATTGTCACCAGGTGTTGCTTGGATTATCACTCATCCCCTTCTCTTACTAAAGGATTCACCAGTCGTTCCCTAAGGGATGTTTCCCTACATTGATTGATCTCGGGTCTACCCCATGACACTGTCTGTTTTGATTACTTCTGGTTTTGCGTTCTTTTTCTCCACCTATCACCTTCTCTACGTTATCATATGTGATCATTGAACACATGCTGTTTCGTACCGTAGAGAACAGCCGATATGACTCTTCCCCGTGGGTGGGACTCGCCGAATACCTCGACCATACCCACTAAAAAATTCCCCCTGAATTCACCAACTATCTAAACACACAGATGGTAGAAAAGGACACACAACAGTTGCCTAACACAGTATATTGAAAATAAAAACATTCTGAAAAGAGTAATTTCCAAAGAAATTGAAAGGAAGAATGAAAGGAAAGAAGAATGCAAATTTAAATCCTCCCGTGAACTTGTGGAAGGACTTCTGATCTATTAGTGAAATTCAATAGTTTATTAACATCATCCGTTTCATTTCCCAGGATTGTCGGTAAATCTGCAGCCAAACCAATGTTTCTCCGTATTCTGGTGCATACAACTTACGATCATCATACACATTAATATGCAGACATACCACAAAATTCTTGTTCATTTCCTACGTAACTGGTCGGAATAAATCACACAAATAATGTCCCGTACTTTAGAGCATTAAATATGTCAGCTATTTAGCATTATTCCATCTTCTATCTTTTCCTTTCCGAGCATAGAAATCTCTTAGATTGCGGTGAACCTCACCGCCAGGTAACAGATTAATCATGTTACGTCGTATGAAAATGGTAGACGGGACAAGTTCATGTCACAAGTTGAATGAGAATGATAGACGGACCCGAGAAGCGAACGGGATGGCGCAGTCGGTAAGCGCATGAGCGCGTAGAGCTCAAGGTCCCGGGTTCGAATCCCGGTCCCGTCTACCATTTTCATTCGACGTAACATGATTAATCTGTTACCTGGCGGTGAGGTTCACCGCAATCTAAGAGATTTCTATGTTTGTGAACCAGAAATGGAAAATGCTACCCAAATAAAGTACTTCCTATGGGAGTCGCCTCAGATGAGGAATCTAGTCTCTACGAGACCACCTCAGAGGTCTTTGGGTTTCACAAGTTGAATGAGAATGATAGACGGACCCGAGAAGCGAACGGGATGGCGCAGTCGGTAAGCGCATGAGCGCGTAGAGCTCAAGGTCCCGGGTTCGAATCCCGGTCCCGTCTACCATTTTCATACGACGTAACATGATTAATTCCTTTCCGAGATAACAGCCAAGAACAACCGCTACTCTACTCAATTATTAGAAAAGGATGTTACTTGAGTGCCTGAATGCTCACAATTGTCAGGTCTGACGCGTCTGCAAATGCAGGTAGAAACGATATTCGTAGGGAAATTCTACGTGAGTTACGACGTTCCATTGTGTATTACCACATACTATTCATAACTTTTCTGATGTCCTCCTTACGCTGTACAACGCTAAATATAAAATCGAGGATAACTTTCCTAAAACTAGCAGATGAGTGAAAGTAGTATCAGTCATATATGTAGGCATCAACGTACGGAATGTTAGTTTCATTCAATTTCCTAGTAATTATTTGAATAAATTCCTTTCAAAATCAATGCGGTGTATTTTGATAGAAGAGAAAATGTAAAAGTTGGGAAGTATACAAAAGCTGGAAATACGCATAGAGTTAAACATTTCCTATTTTGGATATAAAAAAAAGTACTAGCCTATCTCGGAGCGTATAAAACGAACAAAATGCCCCTGGAGACATTTTGAAGGCCAGTTAAAAATATTATACTCCGGTAATTTCAGAAATACTCCCAGAAAAAAGTTACTATTTTGAAGCATCAGATACCCGTATTCCGCAAATCGAATGAATGTAAATATTATTGTTGATGATAAATAACAGCGGCACTCACTGGTGAAAGTTTCTTAGTTTTATATTTAATACCACGTACAGCATGAATTTAGCAACTTAATTTATTTTCAAGAATAAATAGTTAATAACACACCTTTTCTTTGTGTAGTGAAGAAGATGTAGTGTAATGATGAATATATGATATCATTTATAGTATTGTAAGAAAAACCATTTCTCTTGTATAAAACAGTTAACGACGAACAATGTCGAAACAGCTCCTCGCTAAAGAGATAAGCTGGAAGCAATAAACGTGACTCCTTTGTAAGATCTGTTCGGCGTTATGTGCTCCGTAGGAGACAGTAAAACCCTTCATAAAACAACTTGGAGCTACTTGTGAAAGAACATTAAAATATTCGTCCACATTGGCAAACCGCTGAGTTACATCCTGCTTGCTACGAATCTTCCAGACTCAGTTCTCCAAGGACCTACTACTTTAACGACCCTCCAGATTATGTTCATGTCACTTACATCTCATTTTTCATTTCATTAAGATTTCAATTAATTTAATTTTTTGCGTAATTGCTTGGAATCCGCGGCTCATTTATTGCTGAAAAATTGCTTCTGAGAAGATTACTTTGGTTTGTCTTCGTAAAACTTGGTTCCACAACTTGCACACATTAATTAAAATGTGGCTGAAGATACGATCTTGGCTTTTGGCAAGTGCTGGCTAATCAACTTATTTTTTGGCATCAATTCCGACACGATAATTACCTTATTTTATAACTGCACGATAAAAACAATATCCTTATGTCATCAACCTCTTTTTGTGTGTAATTGAAGAATGTACCATGAATAATAAAAATTATTAGAACCACTAAAAATTAAGTGGGAGCCCATGTATTGTAGACAAAATTTACTTGCGTAATTAGTCCCCTTTTTCATAAGTCATAAAATTATCAGGAAATTTCAACAAATCAAGATATTGAATAATTAAATATTATTGGATAGGACATTTCCTTAATTTCTTAATTTGGTGAATAGCTTTAAAATTTGTGTAAAACTAACAACTCAATCCAGGTCGTATTGAATTATTCCAACACAATTTGTATCCTGATGTCAGTAAAATAGAAGATTATTTTCAACATATTGGAAATGTCCCCGTCGTAGCCGCGGTGTCAGCGTGATTGCTCGTCACCAAGTCATCCCGGGTTCGATAAAATTTGTAGCTCTTCGTATCCATGTCCCAGTTTAATTAACTGGGATGTATGAAGAGCCCGATCTCTGCGACTAACAACCGCAGTTGTAATGCTCGGATACAGTTGTCTGGATCATATCTAGACGCTGTTCCTCCGATCTCGGTAAAATTACGACGAGTCTAGTGAGTAAGCTCAAATCAATTGAACCTTACTGGTACTCGTCTTTCGTGGTCCTTAGCTGGCCTGATCGATATACATACTGGAAATAGTCCGTCCCCGAATCCCAAGAGTTTTCATTCCATTCAAAGTAAAGGACGACGTCATGGAATAGCAATTCGCAATATAACAAAGGATCATAAATAAGAACATGCTAGATGTAAAGGATGAGATGAAATTGAAATTCTGTAAAGGGGTCTTAAAAACGCAGAAGGTAAGAGAGACGGGTAAAATGGGAAGTAAATCTAGCTATTAACAAAACTAATATTATTTAGTTATTTAACTTAATTATAATTTTACTTTGTTTCTTTCAAAAATTAATATTTATTTTAATTTGTTTCCTTTGTTGTTAAGCAAAAATTAATAATTATAATTCAGTATAAAACTAAATACAAGTCTGAATTAGAGTGATTGTAGAACTGTTAACGTATGAGTATATAATTTTTGCCATATATTTAAATATTATACTTGAGGTTTGATATTCATATCTTAGAATGTAATAATGTATAGTGTTATGTAATGAACGTTTACGACATTTCNTGTATAGTGTTATGTAATGAACTTTTACGACATTTCCATAGATAAATTACTGAATTGTACTCAGAGACCGTTTCTGTCAGGATTTTGTTCTTCTTCAGGAGATAAATAAAAAAATGAAAAATAGCATGTTGTAAATGTCATTATTAGGAACTGAAAAATTTTGTTTCAGAAAATTGTTTTGTGCAGTTATATTTATTTGACACGTTGTAGACCCTTTTTGGATCACGCGAAGCTTCTTCAGTTTTCTCCTTCGGGTTTGCCATGAGGCCTTCATTCTCTCACTCATGGCTATATTTCTCTCTTCCGTCCAAGTCGTGCCGGTCTTTTTGGCTGCGGTATCTGGCTGGACTTCCCACTCAAAAACACCCCTTCTGTAGGTGTTCAATGTCCCTAGTAGTGAGATTTGCGTCAGCAAGATCTCTTTTCACTTTTTCGACCCATGACATGCCTTTGAGGTTTTCTGTCGCTTTGAGGATATGGTGTGTGAGCCTATCTTCCGGAAGTCTGTGTATGTAGACATGTCATGTGTACACATGTCCATAGAATTTAAGTCTTCTTTTTCTGATGTCTGCTGAAATGTTTGAGCGTTCCTCTGTCGTTTTGTTGGTTTGTAGTCTGTATCCATCATCTGTTTTTCTCGGTCCAAGGATTTCTTTGATTATTTTACGTTCTTCTTTTTCTTATGTTTTCTAGTAGTGTCTTGTTGTGAAGTGCCAGGGTTTCTGCTGCGTACAGCGCTTCAGTTCTGACAACTGTGTTGTAGTGCCTGATTTTTACATGTTCGGATATGCATTTTTGTTGTACAGTTGGTGTGTTCGTCCATAGACTCTTTTTAGTTTTTGTTTCCGTGTTTCCCGGGTCCTTTTTTCTAGTCAACTGGGTTCCAAGATTTCTCCGATATATTTGAAATGTGAAACTCTCTTGATCCGTATTTTGTGTATAGCGTCTGTATAGTGGACACATGAATTCGTTTTTTTCAAAGGAGATTTTAAGGCGACCTTTTCAGCGCACTCACTTAGTACATCTATATTATTATAACTCACTTTGTGCAGTTAACTTAAACCGATCATTGTTTCTCCGTCTTTTCGTAAATAAAGTATAAAGTCCTTTTTTCCAAGTCAGAATCTCACAGCTAATGACTAAACGTTTCCTCGCCTTTTCCACACATACATTCTCTACTTTCCCAATTTTCTTCAGGTAGGTCCCAAAATTTCCATATCCGGTAATAATTTGTTTCATTCCATCTCCTGGGTCAAACCATTTTCATCAAACGAAGACATTTATGTTTCAGAGCTGGAGCCATGTTCACACGCCCCGCCCCCTACAGACAAAGTGGTGCTGTNGCATAATACATGAGAAAAAGAAACAAAGAACCAGAAACATTCCATGGATAGTGTGAAAAACATCTTTTCGCTATGATTCACCTTTCCTGAATGCTATAGGGAAAATATACACCAGTTAATACACCATTAAATAAAGATTTTAACTGGACAAAAATCCTTCAGACGCGAAACTTGATAGAAAGTTAAATTTCGGGGTCGCTTTAATGGGAAAAGAAAATCGGACACTCCAGCGCCCCTGGGGGGACCAAAAGGGGCCGCAAAACCGATTTTTGTAAATATCTCAAAAACTACGCCAAAGATAAAAAAGTTAAAGTTAAAATTTGTAGCTGACAAACTGTGCAACAAATTTGATCATAAGTAGATTTTTTGGTCAGACGCACAGAAACCGAGATATGAGAGCTCAAAGTTGAAACCTCTTGACACCCCCAAGGGGGTCCGATTTTCTTTTCCCATTAAAGTGACAACCGAAACCTAACTTTCTGCCAAGTTTCGTGTCTGAAGGATTTGTGTCCAAATTTTAAAAAAAATCAGCTTTTATTCAATGGTGTATTATATTTAAATTACGTTGTTAGTTTCATGAATTACATTAACTTCGAAAGACAATATTATTTGTGACAAAAAGTTATTTACTATGAAAATATTATGAACACAGAACTACCGTGATCAAAAACATTGTTTTTTTACTTGTATGTTCAAACATATAGGTCCGTTTGTATGTTCAAACTTAATACAGGTTTTTGACAATAGTTTCGTCCTCACTACAGTTTTCACAGGTACAGTTGTGACTACAATCACAGTCTACAAAATTCGTCCAATTAAGTGATTCAAAAAAAAAAAAAAAAGTCCGAAATAAATAATTTTATCATAAGAGTCAATTGATTTCATCTACATTTTTAAAGGGGTTCTGCATGTATTACTTAAATTTGAAAAGACATTTAAAAGATTTAATTCTCCGTTGACAAAACTAACTGAAATGTTTGGACCTTTACCACACATTTTCTAGAGATTTTGAGATAAGAAGTTATGAATCTTACGATTTCAAAATTGGTACGAACGGGATAATATTTTTAGTAAAAGAAATTATATTTACGATTGTATTTTGAACTACGTAGTATCTAGAATTATTGTGTGAATTTACTCTAGAACTAAAAATTATTTATTTGTGAATTATTGTATTGTCAGAGACAGGTATAACTCCAAATAGGGTTCGATACATCAGAAATGTTCAGTCGATGTAGTTTAATTTAACGTTTACTTAACAAATAAGTAAGACATTTTAAACGTGGCGTTTCCTTATTGCTTGTCGACTTGAAAGTGTGTGTCACACTCTGTATAGCACTGCAAATGAAAGGTCGTTCAAGCATCTATGACTCACCTGAAGTCACACGAGTCGAGTGTTACTGCACGTCGACTAATGAAGACATGATACGTGGCTTTGAAAAGCAGGCAGAGTAAGGTGTCGAGAGTAATTTGTGTTGCTTAAAGGAGTCCTTTTCTCTCTGAATATGGTTATGACATTTATCTTGCAAAGGAACATCCACGTTTTGAACTACAAACCTCAACATTTATAAATGGTGTCATGTTTATTTATTAATGAATTAACATAAGGAAAATTTTAGAGTTTAGTGTCCGCATTAAAAAATTTCATATTTATCCAAATTAAAGTAATAACTAATTTGTTAAAATAGACGCGACAAAATGCGTATGTGGAAGACAATATACTAATTAATTCTCCGGAAGCAAGCAAGGGACCATCCCATCAATTCCGATCAAGAGCCCTGGGGCAGAGGTGGATCCATATAAATTTCATTTTGGTCAACTTGATGTATGACTCTTCATATTATTTACGTTATTAATAAATATGATTTTATAAAAGTGTGGTATTTCCCTCTCAATACTACACTTATTGCTGGTTGTTCCCGTACACTGAAACATTCTTTAATTACAAATGAATCAACTTTACAATGATGACTGAATAAAAAATAACCTGTCCCATTTTAAGGTTTGAGAAAAGAGTTGTTCAGTCAGAAAGATCGCTGAGCTTCAACGGGACTTTATCGTCACCTCAACGTCCAGAGTGACGCCCTGGTCAACTCAGCCAGGTATAAAATGAGTATCGATTTTCTTCCTGGGAATCAAATGTCGGAGTTTGATGTTGGCAACACATTCTTCTCTTCGTATCTACGCCGAAAACTGTGGATCTCTATCTCTGGTACCTCTTAGAACCTGGTGTGGCACAATTTATCCGCTACATCGCGTTTCCACCGACGGAAATACACTATAAAATGTGGGATAAATTTTTGCGTTTGCGGAATGTCACCATCGTTTGAGTAACGAGTCGGAGGCACATTTTGTGACATGGCATTAAACGAATTACGAGGAACATTGAAATAATTTCATATCATTCGACAAATCGCAAAAAATCTAATACAAGCAATTGGCTAATTTATTTTGATGTGACAGATGAAAGGATTCCTACATTCACTAACGAGTTCCCCGTTGGTTGCTGAAATAAAAACAACCATCTTGTTACTTCACCCGACCCGATCACATACCAGCGTCATGTAGACAGTATTAATTACTTCTTTTGCGGAGTTATGAAGTTAGTAAAATGAAAATATTTAAAGGGCTCTAATCACTGTGACGTTGACGAGCCCTAAAGCCCCACAAAAAAAGGAAATATTTATTTACCCTTTCATGGGAGAAGAAATTGTCTGGCCGCAAGTTAAGCTCATTATAATAATTTAACAATATTGAGTAATGAATGCTAGCTAAGATCATACGAGCAACGATTATCTAGCTCGTACATAATTTATAAATTGAAACGTAACTCCTTTTCCCTTCTCTTTTATGTATTTAATTTTCTATATTAGTTTTCTAATTACATTTCTAAAACTGATAATTTGTTAACTAATACATAAAATTATGTAAAAAGTTGTTATAGACAGAAAGTATTCCTTTTTGGCGTTTCTCTGCCACTGTTCACAAATTACCAAAATAATAATAACATAATAGCAACTATTTTTAGAAAACTCTTATTGTAGAAATGCATTCATCTATTGTATGTTAATATGCCAGAATGGTCTCCATAATTCTAATTACATGGCCAGTAATTTTAATGATTAAATATAAAACATTCAATTATTTGAATATGTTTATTGGAAGGTAAATAAATAAAATAAATTTATCATAAAAAAAAGAGTCGTTAAATTTATAGTTACAAATTTCGTGTGACCATGTGGAGGACAATTAACTAATTTACTCTGCAGAAGCAAGCATGGGGCTGTTCAATCAGTTTCGACCAAGGATTTAACATTTAATGAAGTACCTCTCAAGTTTTATTTGTACCTACGTATGTCTCTCATAACTAACACGATTTTTAAAATGGCTACAAACATTTTTATTTTATTTTGAGACATCTCCTATTCGTACTGATTTAAAGATACGTTTTCAAAAATGTGTATTTCTCAGAGATGATGTATCTTTAACATCATTTTCTGAATATGTATTCTAGTATAAAATACAATTATAGTTCCTACATGAATTCTTCATAACGTATTTTCGTCATCCCATCACATTTTCATAGGATTGATCTAAGAATTTTTTTTTCCAGTTTCCTTCATCCTATCGCAAGGAATATATCTCTTCAACCTACGAATATAATTAATTAACAGCTTGGAAAGAAAAAGAAGGCTGTATGAAGTTCTTCGTGTGTCGACGAAGTCTAATGGAAAAAGTCGTGGGTGACAGCAGTATTCATTTTCTCATGTACTAATATTATCTTTCTCGTTAAATTCTTTGCTCCACGATTTCTAACTTCAAGTTTAAAATACTATATTTGCAAAAATAATTTTTGTATTAGCCATAGACCGAATGAAGATTACTTAGTGGAGTGTCAAAATTTAACAGATCAGTGAACTGGAAGGGGTAGAATGAAAAAAACTGAAATAATAATGTTCAGTACACAGGTTACTTTCTGCATTACATGATACCAACATGGTCTCTACAATTTTAATTATTCCCTGAGCAGAAAATAGACAATTTAATTGAATTCCAAATTACAATGTTGCAAATCGACACGGTGTCAGTCAAAAAATTTATTTCACAGTACATTGAAGATGAAAATAAATAAATAAATTGGTCAAAAAAGCAGTCATTAACAACCCATGACCACGTGAAGGACTATAAACTAATTTACTCTCCGCGAGCAAGCAAGGGACCTTCCCAGCAATTCCGATCAAAGGTCGTAAGGCAGCGGCGGATTTAATATTTCAGTATACACTTAAGAATAAAAATTCGCTACGTGTTATAATGTTAACAAAATACCAACAAATTTGTATTAATAAAACACCAAATAGTTATTTCACAAGTACGTATTATTATAAAACCATAGATTATTCGGAAAATATAGTTTATAAATAGTAAATATTAAAATATTCTAAATTATATCAAATATTAAAATAAGATAAATTATTTCAATAGACCGTCATTGAGAATCACTGTATCTTATTTCTTAAAGAACACTTTTAAAGGAACTCCCTTTTTTACGTCTTCTATTACCAAAAAAGATGTATTATCATTGACTCTGGTCTTAGAATACAGTTAAAATGCAAGAGTAAACTTTATATTTTACTATTTGACTTAAATTGCAAATAAATGTCAAATTGTCGTCAGATCTTAATTGAACATCCACTAACATTGCCAGACGCGTGAGAGCATTGGAAGACAAAAGACGGTTCATAAAAATAAAAAGTACCTTGCATTTTTAATTTTGTGTAGATAATGAAATTTGTAAATATGTCGGATTTTGGAACATTCAACGGAGCAAGATGTATCCACTGGAATGTATCACGTGAATTTTCGGACAGACCGATATTGCGGGCCACTTAACTCATGTATGTGGTTTTTGATATATTTACAATCCCAATGTTTTTCCTTCTTTAACTGTTTGAGCATATTATTTGTTCAGGTTCTGCTAGTACATTTTTAAATTTCTACTTAAATCTTTTTTAATAAACATAAAAGCAATGGAATGTTCCAAATCCAGTGGAACGATTATAATACCCAAATTTCACAATTTTGTTTTCGGTAACCAGGACTTGAATATTTGGGTGACAAACGAAGCACAGATGCGATGAATTAAACACAAAATATTAATACAGTGGGTAAATAAATAAACTTATTGTCAAAGAAGCAGTTACAAACTGCGTATGACAACGTGGAAGACAATAAGCTAATTGACTCCCAGGAAACAAGCAAGGGACGATCCCATCAACCCTGATCAAGCCCTGAGGCAGAGGCGGATTGAAAATTTCATCACACTCCTAAATAAGAATAAAATACCAACAATTTTGTATTTATTAAAACAAAAATGTTCTCAAGTACACATTATTTTTGAACGATAGACTTTCGGAATATATTGTTTATAAAAAATAACTATTAAAATTACTCTAAATAAGTCATTATAATAGACCTCCACCCCCATGCAAGAGTCTAGAGAGCGTGCATATAAAACCCACCTCTACCCGAAAGAAAACCTGAAAAAAACCGGGTCAGAATGGAAAAACTTATTTGTTTTTTCCTTAGTTGAATTTCCGAAATCTTCCTTTCTCCGTCAAAGGGAGTGTCGAACACGTGAGGACACGCGCTCTTCGTGAGTGAAGGGGGCGGGCAATCCGTCGGCAGCGAAGATTTCATGAATGATGCATGACCGTTATACTCTTGTCGAAGAGCCTTTGAGGGATTGTAATGAGTGCTGCTACATACGAGTGTGGGTGAAAGAGACGTGCTCATACAAGGTGAAGCGAACCGTAATGATGATGTATGACTGGCACAAACCACAACATTTTGAATAATACGAACATTTATCAGGAATCTTTCAACATACTGATTGCTCAGTTACGAAATAATGGACTACGATATGTGTACGTGGAGATGATGCTAAACGTTTAATTGCAGCGGTTTCAAGGTTGTTGACGATATATCTGATGTACTGTTGTGGTAATCACACACAAAATTCAAAATTAGTGTCTCGGAAAAATTAAATAGAGAAATGTTTAGGGAAAAATGTAACAATTCATTATATATTTGTTTCGTAATCACACAGAAAATATTGCACTGCTTTTTTGGAAACTAATATTTATTTATGTTATTTGGAGTAAAATATCGGAAACTGAAATAAAATATTGATTTATAATAAATATGTGTTAATGCGTATATGGTCAATATTGACCATAATTATGAAATAGCAATTTCAATTATTTAATATTCGTTCAATGATGAGGGAGAATCAAAAATGTTACTCTCCGATTTCATTAATAAGGACTGAAATTAAAGAAAATTAAAACGTTATGGATGAATTTAGACCATATTATTTAATTTTTTAAATTTTGATTCCAACATAGTTAATATTATTACATTTACTTTCGGTGAAAAATGATCGACCTCGGTAAAATTGTACTTCATGAGCAGTTGCGAATCCAGGATTGGTTCATAAAGCTAAATACTGAGGTGTGTAGGTCGCTGAACTTTTTTAATTGCCTTCTTTAAATCACAATTTAAGACATTTCTCTCAATAAATAGCGCATTAACATCAATTGCAACTTTCATAAATATCACTTAAAAATTACTTCTTTTTTTTTGGCCAAATTTTTACTTGCCACGTTGCTTTCAATGGACACGCTAATTTTTTGCGTCGTAAAAAGGAGCTTCCTTTTATTATTACTATTTTGAGAGAGACACGTGCCCTCTGGGCCCTCCTCCCCCCCCCTTCCGTCACAATAATGGTGACCTCAACGTACCTCTGGTTATCGAGGCGGTGCGTGAAGATCCTCAACGGACAGTGGTAAGCGACGCGTCTCGCCAGACCGGAAAGCGTTCTGGCGCGACAGGAAGTGAATGCAGTCATCTCACATCATGACGCACCTCTTACGGCACCAGCAGCACCAGCGACAAGACACGACACCACACATTCGCCGTAAGGCGTTTGTTCTCTTAATATGGCTTCTCTCTTGTGAGAGACGCCACAACAGACTCTTTTGTTCTTGTGTATCTTCGACGAGGGTTAGTAATACTCTATACTTCCCATTATTCTTGTTCTACTTTTCATCGTTTCGAATTTATATTCGAAGAAAGCTTGGCCTACTTTTCCGATATCCATTTACGACTTTATTAAATTTAATTTTTATTTCTAAGAATTGGGGATGAAAATATGGAGAGGTTAGAGCACAATAGATTCCCATGTACCTGCCCACAATATATGTTTCTTTATAGATTTTTGGTGCTTACCTGAGGAGTTTTGGAGATTTCCTTGTGGTCGGTTTCATAGACTCTAATCCGTTTTACAAAACATAAAAGCTAAAAATAAAAAAAGTTCAAATTCTTTGTCGTCAATAAATTTAAATTTTATGTTATAATTTTTATCTTGTTTTTGTAAATGTATCCTAAAACGAAGAAATTGTAGTTAAATTAACAAGAGATGAGCGTACCAATTTTATTAAATAAAAATTATTGACTTCATTAAAATTGACCGTACTAGAAACTGGTCGTACACGNTTGACTTCATTAAAATTGACCGTACTAGAAACTGGTCGTACACGTCATACGAGGGTGAATTAATAATTCAAATCGATGAAATATGAAATAATAGTCATATTTCAGTTTTTCCTTCATTTCTTAAGCTGTAAGTAATCTGACAGCTGTGGTTTTTCGATCTTCTCAGAAGAGATTAATCTCGTGGTTCGAATCGATCGTTGACTTGTTACGAAAGGTGATTCAAGTGCATAAAGTGATCCAGAACCCGCTGCTTGATCGGACGGTGCCTTTTACGGTCTTATATTTCGGAGTCTCATTACGTCATGGTCCCAGGAGTGTTCCATTACCTTGCAGTGGCTTATTACCTCGCATGCAAATGATCAGTTGCCCCCCGCCTCCAAGCTCCTTTTGCGAATACACAAACATCAGTTATTTTCTTCTTCCAACTTAATAACCTCATACATTTCAACACAGCGATTCTTTATTCACCAAATTATCGTTTTCATATACTCTGGTTTTCTTCCTCTTACATTCCATCTACCTACTGAATCATATGTTATACTAATTTCCGATATCAACCTTATTAAATACTTTAAGAAACATCTTATATTTTCATCTTGTTTCCATGTGACAAAAAATTACTAAATGTGCAAATAAGAAAACATTTTACAATGTACATCGCTTACGAGAGTGTAATATGCTTACTACACTTTCTATACACAATTTTTTAAATCTGGAATTTACTTTTCTAGAACCTCCAGAACAGATATTACCATCAAAACCTTACAGTTCAAATACTTNTCTGGAATTTACTTTTCTAGAACCTCCAGAACAGATATTACCATCAAAACCTTACAGTTCAAATACTTCCTCAATGTACACAAGATGCGAACAAAAGAAAATAAAGATGTGTTATCGGATCTTTACATTTTCTAATAATTACTTCTTTTTTTACAAACATACGCTTAATATTCATTGAAAATGTTATTAATTTGTTTATTGAGATATTGAAATAAATATAAAATGAGTAGTACACGAGAACTTTTGTGACCATTCGTTAAACTTAACCTCGAACTAGGCCAAAATAACACATCAAAATACGCACCGATGCACTACTACATTAACACTTCAAAAATCAGTTGATTCTTAGATTTTGAAAAAAATTCTGAGAAAATTTATACCAGACATCAATCACTGTCCTATTTTCTGTATCAATGTTGATANGGGTCAAGACGTCTCAGAACGAAGAAGTGTTAACAGAGAACGAAGAAGTGTTAACAGTGAGCCTTACGATATTTAACAACCTACAACACACACACATTAGTTTCTTGTTGTTTCAATGTGCATGTTTCAACGTTCTGGCACTCAAATATATAAATTTTACGTATAAATTTATTTTCAAAAAAAAGTACAAACTGCGTATGACCACGTGGAGGAAAAAAAACTAATTTATTCTCCGGAA
>NNCF01125802.1:44400-66298 GCA_002313205.1 Laupala kohalensis | reverse complement strand
TCAGGAAAGGAACAAGTAATAATTGTAGTTGGAGTTGGTCTCGTATATACGAATTTTTAACATAATTCTTATAAATATATTAATTTTTTGTATAAATAGGACGATTACTGAGAATACGATACTTTAAATCTATAATGTGTTACCAATATTGTACAAGTATTAATTTATGTTATAGTTTTTAGACATTTTATTACAACAGATATGTACTACACTTTGCCATTTTTTCATCTGTAATATCGTATTAAGTTATATATTATACGCAGAATTATGATATAATATTTTTGTAGCTCTGATAAGGTTCCAATTCATGGGACGAAAAGTAAGCTGAAAGTAATATATGTAACGAAAAATTCTCGATGTTTATTATTGTTCCAATGGAAAAATATTATTTTTCCTATTTGGTAAGGTTTCATTGTATTAGATCAATTAATGTACAAAAACGAAAGTTTCTCCTTTCTTTGCGATTTTTTAGAACTTAACGAAATATAAATTAATTTTTATCTCAGTTTACATATTATAGGGTGATTTGATTAACGATAGTACAATTCTATGCTAATCGAGTCAGAGCCAATTCAATGCCGTATACATTGAAAGCTCAATTACCGTTTGCACACAAGGAGATATTTCCAAATAGCTTCATCCCGTTTCTACGCAGCAAGACTTGCATTTTATTATTTCAAATATTCATTTCGGAAGATGAATCGGACAGGTCCGGATAGCTCTTTCTATCCTCTGCATCAAGCACAATTAACAGATTTAAATACAATCGACACGCTCCAAAGTTGGGCAATCCTTTCTTCATAGACGTTCTAATTTCGTTTATTCCATTACCCAAGGCGATCAGATATAACCAACTCCAAGGAATTTTTCATTCTCTTGCAAGTAATTAACGGAGATCAAATCCAATTGTTTGAAGTTCATTCGTGTTAATTACGAAAAGCATTTTCTCTTATTTCCTGTTCGTTCAGATTCTTTGCAACCTGACGACTATTGATTATATTTTATTCTTACCACAAATGCTTAGGAGCAGATTAAGATTCGTTTAAGAATTAGGCGAGGAAAAATTATATAACTGTTCGAGAACACATGTTTCCGAAAGATCAAAGAATTTCTCTCGCAGTTTATAATTTATTTTGTCCTTATTTTCTTCAGTGATTCACTTTTTCGGTAATTTTTTGGAAACTTAAAAGGGAAATGAAAGGAACGAGGATTGCTAACACAGTTATTTCCAGGGGCTATAATATTGTTTGTTAATTTCGCTATATGAAACCCTTTTACTTTCTCTTTACACTCTGAACATTAAACATAACAAAAAATNCCCTTTTACTTTCTCTTTACACTCTGAACATTAAACATAACAAAAAATTGTTTGAAATCCATCTTCAGGTAATTCAATTACAATTTAATTGAGAAAGTGACAGAAAACTCAAAGAAGTAAATATTTAAATACAAAATAAAGACTTAATTTCATCAATGATTTCTGAAAACTCTGTTTATGATGCTCACAACTGAGGATTCATAAGCATAACACCGTATCAGATTGATAGGTTCCCATTGTGTCAAATACGGAATCAAAACTGTATAACATAATTTAAACGTTGCATCTTCTTTTTTTAGCCTTAAAAATACATTTTATTTGCATAAAGGACACAGTAGAAAACACTGACGTTCAGCGATGTAAAATAAAAACTAATTTATTTTTCGAAAGAATAGTTGACTTTCAAACACGAAACAAATAAATAAAAATGTGTTCCAATAATATCCTAGCATTAAAATAATATAGTACACGGTTATTTGATCGGTAACTTCCCAATAGGTGTTCTGGAGCAGAGTAACCCAGGGCAAGTATATTTGAACCATGAAAAGTAATGGGGTAATTCACTCCATACCACTTTTAGAATGATTAACACTTGTTTGACCCTACGAACATCCATAACATTTATGAGCGAACCCACATAAAATGGCAACTATGTAAAACAATACGGCAGACAGATCTGGTCTTGCGATTTTCCACATGATAAAACACCACCTCCGTCAATACACCAAGGCAATCCAAAGGTCAGGGGAGTCAGATATCGATCGAATCCTACGATACTTTCTCGCCCACTGAACGAGTTCTAGAAACGGTACTTGTTACTTAACTCTGCGAGCAACTTGTAGCGATTCTGTCCCGGGCAGTTCATTCATTAGAAGGGGTGTATCCAATGGTTTCCTTTAAGGAAAAGTAAGAGATGGGAGCTACTGTTCAAAACTTTGGAATAAGAATATGTTATTAGCAAATGCATTGAATCGCTTTTAAATTCCATCGCACATTATTTCAAGAATTTCCAAAAAAAATAATAATATTAGGAATTATATTATTACGAAGAATACACTTGTTTCAAGAGGTCCAAATTTATGCATATCAATTTTATTGGAATCAAAAAAGTTTTAGTACGTTCAACACTGTTTTAAGTAATGCTTTCATTACTGAGCACATTAACTGTCTGATAGACATACTCGAATAATTATACTCGAATTATTTCACTAGAAATACTGCAAAGTATGGAGAACTTACTGTATTAGAAATTGGGTTATTACTTGAAATATTGATTGAAAGACATGCATTATAATTTCCTTAAAAGATGCTATGTAAATCGCAAAACAGATTTCTATAGGGTAGATGTAGCGTTAAAGTTAAAGGAACTACACAATCTAACCTTTCGTTTATGAAATAGGAAATTCTTTTATAATTTCAGTAACTGGTAGTCAAATTCATTTTACGAGTGTAGCGAACTGTTAAGTTATTTGAAATTTGATTTTTTTTAACAGTTGTAGCAACACTTTTCGAAATGTCACAAAATTTTAATTGAATCAACAGATTAATCGAAACGGAGATAATAATAAGTTTTTAATAAAAAGAAATTTCATAAGGGAACAAAGCAATAGTATTTTTTTTTAATTCAATAATAATGACTCCAATACCACTTTTCGTGTTGCATTACGAATTAAGAAATTACAATTTTAGAATCACCCATAGTTACGACTCAGAATACTTTGTTACACAACATATGTAAATTACGATGCTTTCAATAGAATTTCGGTCGTGACAATTTTTTCTAGTAAATAAAACAACACATACATAATCATACTGACATTCATATGCAAATGAGCAAAGGAACGTCAAAATTTGTCCAAGATTAGTATCCGAGGTGGCCGTAGACAGTGGTCGTATAATAGCGGACCTCCCTCCGGTGACGGGAAGAATTCACTTTCTAACGAAGCCGAGAGAACGCCGGAGCATTCGTGATCGTCCTTTCCACTTCTCGGCCGCATAATGACTCCCCAATTTCTGCACCGTCACTCCACATTCGCGATGCTCCACTCCGTGTAACTCAGAAGCGGCCGTTGGCGGTGTTGTTCTCGCGAAAGGAAGCCCCTTAGGCGCGCCCAGAACCGCTCGTTGAGGGACTCCTTTCATAAGAGAACACCCGGGATTAATATTAGCGGAGGATGGCCTTAAAAGTGGCAATTTTCATTATGCAATTCAATGAAGGACGGAGCTCGTAAAGTAAAGAGCAAAATGGGGCGGCTTTTAGTGTAGTAGGATTCGGTTCTTTCGTCGCGAGGGGGGAGGGGTTACGCGAAGGGTTCTGGTGCGCGTTTGTAATGTCGTAAAATGTTGGGGTACGAACAGGTTTCTTGTCGTTTGGCTAAAGTGGAATGGGAGGCTTTTTATGCTCGCGACGCAATAACTAGCAGCTTTATTACTCAAATTGGATGTAGGAACCTAATTACAAATTTAATGCACATGAGAAATGTACCGTACAATACTGATCGAAAAGGAAAAAAATATCATCTCACGTGATTGAATATGAGGTTTTACTTTATTCAACGAAAAAAGTATGTGTATTGCAACAATATAATTATTTTTCATTTCGTATTTAAATATATTGGTGTTAAGATTGGATTTTACAACTGAAAGAAAATAAATTAATAATTTTATTTTTCTTACGTACACAATTCTTAAAGCGACTGAGATTTACACTGTTTGAAATAAGGCACAGGTATGAAGTGAACAAATGGAACATTTAGTTATGAATTTTTACCATTTATTTCATGAAAATTTTTGCTTCATTAAAATAAGGACTGTCGATCATGTTACTAAATAGAATGACCTAAAATGAAAAGAAAAAAAAACCCTGTAATATGTATATACGCTATTCCAAAGCTATTATTACACATACAGTAAATCCTTGAAAATCCGAATGTTTTATTTTGTACCCTTCCTTTCATATCGATCATTTTTCACCTCGATAATTTAAAGTTTCGTTAATTCTGTACTTTTAGTAGACCTATAAATTTCTAAGTGCTGAGATCTCACTGTAATATTGTTTCTACTATAACGTATTATGGCGTATAAGCAGCATATTCCGAAAACCACTACCTCGAATTTTACGGCTCAATTTGGGTTTTCATTATCCATAACGTTATTTTCCCTCAACTCGTATAAATAAAATTGTCTTTAAATGTCAGTAAGAGTTATTAAAGCGTTGATAAAAATAGATCCCACCCGTTTGGTATTATAGTATAAACCGCATCAAAACGACCTATATAACGGTGGCCCTGTATCGAGCATAGGTGCGGCTGAGCCGTTGCTGGGAGGCAGTGTTGTACAACATGGCGACGCATGATGATTAGGCGTTGGCAGGTCAGAGGTCACGGGCGGAATTTTACGACGTCGCTGGAGGAGGTGGAGTGGCTCTAGATATGTTTAGGAATGGAGAGGTATATTTGCGACGGGTTTCCAAATTTGGGATGAGAAACTATACTTGCGGAGGAAGTAGAAAATTCCTTTCTTCGTGTATTTTGATTTCGATCCTATTTATTTGTAATAGTTTATTTCCAACTATGCAACCTTGGGTACGGTTGTATACATTTTCTCTGTTGCCCCATCCTGGCCCCAGATTTTCTCCTGTTTTCCTTCAGCTTGTGACGACTTTTCCATAGATAGATATGTCATTAATACTTCATTAATCTCGAATTATTAGTGCCCACAATATCTATGATTCATTCCGGATAATAAATGGATAACAGTACGTTTTTATTAAACAACTTCGATTATAATTATTAAATCAGCCATTGCGCTTGCGCATCGGAATTGATGCGATGGTCCTTCGCTATAATACTTTTTAGAATGAAGCTAATATACTTCAAATTATGAGAGAGAAGCTGCGAAATAGAAATAGTTTAATACAAATTTAGCTTTTACCGGGAATATTTATCAGCATAATCTCCATTTGACAAATTCACAAATGTTTCGTCATAAACTACCTAACTTATTTAAATGGCAGCAAAACAAGCCTCAAAAGACAGCACGTGACCTTAATGCCGCAGGTTCCTCACTCTTGAAATAGACTTTCCTACTAAAATTGAGACAAAGAAATCGTATGGGTGTAGTTAAAAAATTAGCACGTTTCAGTGCTATGTTTTCTAAACCATGGATGGCGCTAAGGTACCGCTTTCTGAAAACTGTAGAAAATAATCAAGTGGTAAGTAATTTTCCTGGGTTTTAGCCCAATAATATTTCTGTGTCTCGAAACCCAAGTTAGGTTTCACCACTATACAGCGTTAGCACAAATTAGGTTTGTATCAAAAATTGATTTTAAAGATAATACGTTATCGTTGATTCCATATATCAAGCTAATACTGATGTTCCATCTAGATTCTTCTGTACTATTGAAATGCTACTCTACAGTAAAAATTTTACATTTTATTGCTCGGAGAATTAAAATATTAATTATTGCATAGTAAATAAAATTTATTCTTCTATCATTCTTTTATCACTGGATACTGACGCAGTTGGGCGCATTATCTCCATGATCCCGTTCGGAGTCGGATACTCATTTGTTTCTTTAGAGCAAAGCAATACATACACGCACTTTTATGAAAATAATTTTATCATTTACGTTTGATTCGCCTACCTATTCATGTTGTGCAGCAATACACAACCTTACTTACGTGAAGTCACAAAGATATGACACCTCTTCGAAGTCATGACGTGTCGTAGACAGCCCTCTTCATAAGAGTTATGGCGCCATTTAATGAATGAAAAGCTCCCAAGACGAGAACATTAGAAGTGGCATCTCGCCTCCTAACTCTTTCCACGCATTCCGTTGCTGTGTCTCTGAAGACAAGCGACAGCGTAACAATGGCCCCCTGCAGAGACACGGCTCACAACAGCGGTGGCCTCCCATGCCATACTGAACGGCAGCGTAGACCGCCTATGCTTCATTTGCTACGTGAACTAGCCTCTGTTCACCGCTACGGAACACTGTTCAGATACGAATATCTTGAGGGAGTTCCAGTAAATATTTTCATTGGTTAAAAAAAATCAGTTCATGTTCTATAGGCATGAATATCATTAATACTTTTACCAATAAATTCAAAATATTTTCGTATAGTATCACCAATCTTTATTTAGACTATACCAAAATATTTTCAATCTATTGATCATATACCAATCAATATGCTGCCGATTATCCACTAATACTTTTATCATTAATCTTTAATTTTACTGCATTTGATTGCTATGATTCATTTTGGAAATAAAATATTAATAACATCTCGGTTTTTTTCATAAATAACTTCTTTTTAAAATATTAAATCCGCCACTGCCCTTGGGCTCTTGATCGGAATTGTTGGGATGGTCCCTTGCTTATTTCCGGTGGATAAATTAGTTTCGTTCGCAGTTCACAATTGCTTTTTTGACAATACAATTTATTTACTTATTTGCCTTATCACGCCAAGCACTTTCTTAATATCATCTGTTAAAATAGAAACAATTACTTTTTAAATAATACAAATGTGTATTACTGAATAGCTGTTACGTGAATGTTGAGTGCTGCTAGTCAATGCTTGAGTTGGAACATTCTTTAACAATTCAAAATTTTTAAAAAAATCATAAAATTCAGAAAAATAGAACATAATAACAAACAAAGTTTTACGTTCAATTAAGATATATTATGTACAAGTAAGAGTTCATACGTATCCGTGAATTATTATTAACATTGTTTGAAACGAATACTACCATATTGTTGTGAGTCGTATTTACTTAGCCTGAAGAGTTTACTAGAAGGAGCTAAATGTGTTTCTAACGATTATGTTTCGTATTATAATATTGAAGACAAGCAAGACAATATTTTATTATTTAATGAAGATATAATAATACTTCCCATTATTAACCTATTGGACGAGCTGAATTGCTAGTAATTAGCATCATATGCCCGAAAAGAACTAATGCTGATAATAAATATTTAACAACTTCCGAGTTCAATAATGTAACAAGTAAGTTCTTTAGAGAAGTGCTTNTCCCATTGAAAAAAAAAAAAAAAATGCATCCCCCTCATGATACTCTCGTTTCAAAAGACAAAAGTAAAGTCAGTGCAAACAAGTGATATAAAAGAGAAATAGATCGGAAACATTTCGTGGACGTTAGTAGCCGATGCATTTCTGAATGTAATGGACCAAGTCAAGAAGAATGTGAGCGGAAATTTATTCCTTTTCCGATAATGATAACAGTAATGATCGTTGCACTTGAGCTTTTCGTCTGTAAATGTTCAAATGAATCTATTAATCACAAGTTCAGGAGAGGACCACTAGCATTCAGTATCGAATTTTCGAGTAATCAAATACTGTCCATGAATTTAAAGTTGATCCGATTCTTTTTTCTTTTTTTGTTCTTTGGTACTACGATTTTCTTTTTGTTCAATCATCCTGAAACATCTCGTCGAAGTATTTTTTAAATTTATCACGGATATGGAGTCTTTATGCGTCCCTTGTTTCTGTTGACACTTTTATTTGAATTCTGGTAGTTTAGATAATCATATTCTTGAAACAGATGTATTGTAAATTACTGCAGTAACACTACATTGCGTAAAATTCAAAGTATTAAAATTTATTGAACTCAATTTCGCTGAATTCAGTTGAAATTGAATGTATACTTTTAATCATCGTTAACGCCATAAGTAATTCATTTTAATAGTGAATCAATTACCATTTTTATTAGACTGACATTGCTAAGTTTGCAATAGATTGTTTCTTCTATTGAATAAATTCAACAAGATATAGTATAAGCGAGTTCTTTCAATTCGTCGACATAGCCGACATCATCAGACTGTTTCTCATGTACTAAGGGGTTGTGAGCTATATGGAGCGGAGAGGGCAGAATTATTAAAAAGTTACAAGAAAATTGATTTGTTAAATTTTTTGGTTAGGGAACGTTTATTAAACAGTAAAGAAAAATTCGATATATTTTATCAATTTGTAGTGAAGATGGGGACTATTACGGATATATTTTAGGATTAAATAAAGCACAACAAAATTCAATATTAGAAGAGATGGAGAAAATGTGATCCCTGTAATGGTAATTGTTGAAGACAATTGATGATAAAAAAACGAAAAACTATTATTTTACCATGTCTGTGGTAAAAAATCACCAGGTGCGTGATTATCTAATTTGCACTGTAATGTCCGTGAATGTTCTGAAGAAAGGGTGTGGCTCAACGAAAGAGATAGTTTCATTAATGTACGCGAGTGTCCCACGCAAATAGACAAACCACAATCTCCATTAAAGCTACCGTGACGCTACCAATCTCCTTCCGTCGAATCACGAAAGAAGCCTTTTCAAGAAACATAATCATCCGAACCGTGTCTCTCCTGACCGAATTTCCAGGGTAATTAAGTCGAAAATCGGGCGTGGAAAACTGCATTCTTCCTCCTGTTTTCGACGAGGAAACTGTCCGGCGACGCCAGCGCTGCGGGTGGCACGCACTGCAAACGATTACGTAACCTTAGAACTCCTCCGGCCAGCTCTGGTCGTTCCAACCGTCACTTTTTGATCAACTCGTTCCAGAAAGAAGTTTCGGTGAAAGTTTGTCCTCAGTTGGTCATGTGACGGCTGCTACGCACTGACCACCACTGCCGCAACGGCCACGCCCAAAAACCACGAAGATGGTTCTGCTGCGAGCTATCGGATGCGATGATGCAGGAAGCCATATCGGAAAAGGAAAAGTTAGGTTATGACACAGCGATATTGCGATTCTGTATTAACATGGAGAAAGAAAAAAAATGTTATTTTTCAATTCAACCATTTCCTAAACCTTCAATAAATATTGTTCGTTCTTAACCTCTTGTTAATTTAACTACAAGTTCTGAACGAGGTACAGGAAAATTATGTATTCTGAGTATGTGAAAATTTTTTTGAGGACATTTATCTGTATTTGATTGTAATTTTTTTTACTTCTGAAGTTTACCCTCTTTTTCATTTACAATGTTTCACCCGTTTATAAATGGTCTTGTCAGTATATATATTTTTATTATTTGACGTGTATTATCATGTCATACTTTAATTGAAGCCCTGATAATGATATCATATACATCAAAACTTTTTAATCTCAAGAAATTGTAGTTAGAAAAAAATCATTATTTTTTGTATTAAGGAGCGAAATAAAATAGTATAAGCCATCTTTTTCTTAAGGTTAGTGAAGGATTTGATCAAGAGGTCGAATCAACTACGCGCTCTATTATTACAGCACTATTGGAGAAAGCAATGCCTCAAATGTCAAAAATTATATAATAGTTATATTATATAATACTATACAACATATATGCAATCATTGTAAGACATACGCAAAGAAGACGGTATTTTAAATGAGTTTGAGAAAGACAAAAATATTCTCGTGAGTTTGAGAAAGACGAAAGAATTTTAAAGGAATGGAAGATAATGATGCGAGGAAATGAAATACATTTTTATGTACAACAATTCTATTAATATCAAATAAATTCCAGGAAAAAATAAGAAACGCGGGGCGAAATAAACTACCGATAATAATTATTAGAATAACTTAATAAACCGTGAATACGAAAACCGAACAGGACGTAGATTCTACTACGCTCTCTGACCTTCCGACAGCTACAATTCGAGAGCCGAAATTCTGCTAGTGACCTCATGATACGTTATCTGTTTCCATTCAGAGAAATCACTTTCCCTTGCGTGTATCCCACGGCAGAAATTCTTACTCGACTGGAATAGGAGTTCATCAGCAGGTTCGATCTTCTTGACGCATAGTCATTGAGACCAAGACATATAAGCAGGTGATTCGTTGTGAAACATATATGGGGAGAAAGTATTACCAACTGTAACGGAAAATGAGGCACAAATGTGTATTCTAGGAATCATGTTTAAATTTATTCCTGAATCTCATTTGAATAAGTATATCCTTCTCAAGGGTATTTGTCAGATTTCAGGAATGTGACGGCGAAATGAGATGTAATCTTGTTAGGTACGATGTACTAATCTTAGGAAAGAGAAAGTATTTATAGCGAAAAAGATCGCGTAATGAAAGAATTTTACGAGACAATGAATAATCTACGTAGTAGTTTCATTTAACGTTTTTTTTATTTACACTAACGACATATTAATTTTTTAGTAGTTTTTATTCATTTGTAATGAAGTGAGGTCTTCGTTGACCCATATTCTTTTCTGTGTAAATTCAAAAAAAAAAAAACTCGATTTTTGAGAAATGAATTAGATATTTTTGAATTAAAAATTTCAATATCCGTATCAGGTAATGAGGCGTTTCTGTGATGATGTATACTCGTACATTATAATGATGTAATATATTTTAACTTGCCACGTGCTATTATAGAAAAATAAAAAATAAATGCTTTCTTTTTCGTTTTAGCAAATGTATAATTATGTCAGCTCCCTAGAGCTATTATAATAAGGAATTAAGCTCCAATAATTATGCATTCGAGTAATTCCCAGAAACTTCAATGATGAGTTTTGGATCTTCAATGTAGTATTTATAAGTTTCATAGGAAACATATCCTCGTGTAATAAATGTTAATAATGAATTTGATCATTATGCATGAAAAAAATATTACTTGTTTAAGACAAAAGAGTATACGACTAACTAGTTTGCACATTATTATAATTTACAACAAAAACATTGAAATTCTGATCACCACAAGAAGTTTCAACTGAAGATCTGAAATAACATCATTGAAACATCGAAAATAATTCTAAATTCTCATACAAATACATTTTAAAAAGTCTATATTATAATAAGTAGAACCTCCAAAAATTGTGCAGTTGAAGTTTCTCGATATTTTTTGGCGAGAATTGTGGCACGATATTTCAAGCGTCTTGAAATAAAAAAACAAAAAACAAATTACATAAACCAGGAATTATTTATAATACAAAATATTAGGTGTAACTGGACAATATTAAAATTGCACTGCACGAACTTAATAATTACATTTTATTAAAAGACAGCTCCAACCCATCTATTGTATACTAAAATAATCCTATTAAGCTAATTACGGGTTGATAGTCAATTTTGTTATCATATGACGAGAAACACCTGTTACTTTAATCATGCATAAGAGTTCTGAATCATTACGTAACAAAGGCTAAGATTAAATTACATGCTACTTGGATGAGACTTCGTTCGGGAATAACGCATAATTAGAATACCCAGATCTTTAAGTGTTCATAATTACTTGAGACATCGGCGCTCAAGCGCTTCAAAGTTTGGTAATTAAATAATGAGAGTGTGATCCAACTTTCTCCCAGTTCAGAAATATCCTCTTGAAGACATGATCATCAGCCGCTGTTGTGTCATACACACAAAAAAAGACCAAGCAGTATTCAAAAATAGAGGTTATCTTTCATTATTATTAGAAACTCGCTGGTTTTGTTGGGGGGTTTGAATCCCTCCCAGACCCACTGTTTGGTAGTTGCTTCCCTGTCAAGTTCCAAGCAATGTATTTTTACTATTGTTAACATTGTTGTTATCTGTGATTTGATGTAAGTCGCATCTAAACATGAAATGAGGCAAAGTATGTGAAAAATTTTACTTTTTTGTATTTCATCGTTCATTAGACACACATGGGTATAATGAGAAATTTGTGCGACTAGTAAAAGTAGATTTCTGATGCAATTGTCATTCAGCTTGACAGTTCAACATTGGAATATAGGATTTAAATTTCATAAATTGGAATACAACAAACATTTTCTCGGTACTTAACAAAACAAAATATTTGAAAATTTCTTAAAATGCGCTAATAATCTATCTACCTTTACAATATATTTTTTGTAAATACTTTGGCTAACTATGGAACACGATAACAAACCCACCTCCTTTTCATGAATCATACTTGTTGTAACCCAACACATTCACAATGTCAATTAAATTTTTATGACACAAATAATATTCATTCAAATTTAGTTTTAACATATTATAAATTTAGGAACTTAATGTTGAACGCAACAAACTTAAATGAAACTTACTTGTTAATATTATTATTCCATATTTGAAACGATAATAACATAATGGGCAATTTTCGACCTCCCCCCCCCCACACCTTCGTAATATGTTTCCGAAAGACAAAACCCCCTGTCAGTGAACGTCAAATTTATCAAGTATCGGATGAAAGCCATGTGGAATATTGTTAACAATTACACGTCAACTTCTGAAAATCGCGAAGAAAATGTTTCTTTACTAAACGATGGCAAGATCGTGTCAAATCCTCAGGACATCGCAAGTTTGTTTAATTCTCACTTCTCAGAAGTTGGTAAAATAACGAACTCAATATATCCAAATCAATGTCCTCCAATTATTACCACCCACATACCCAATTCTATGTTCACTTCCGAAACTAACGCCAGTGAAGTCATGGGAATCATCAGCTCCTTAAAAAACAAATTTTCACGAGGCATAGATGATATACCTGAGTTTATTGTTAAATCTTCGTCCCACGCTATATTAAATCCACTCGTAAATATTTTTAATAGTTCTTTATCGGAAGGGGTGTTTCCCAATATATTTAAGAGAGCTAAAGTGAAACCTTTACACAAGAAAGGAAACAAACTTAATATTGGAAATTACCGACCAATATCTCTACTACCCACTTTCTCAAAAATCCTAGAAAAATTGTTCTATAAGCGTCTTCTAGATTTTTTATCAAAATATAACATTCTCTCTGACGATCAACACGGTTTTAGGAAATCCTTTTCCACTACAAGCGCCATATTTTCCTTCTTAAACGATGTTACCACATCTCTAGACAGTGGAGAAAATCCTCAGGGTGTTTTTCTTGACTTATCCAAAGCATTCGATGTCATCGATCACGGAATTCTCCTTACCAAATTGCATTCTTTAGGCATTCGTGGACTTCCACATCAATGGCTAACTTCTTATTTAAAAGATAGATATCAACAAGTAGAAATATCCTATACTAAAAATAAAATACTTGAGCGTTGTCTTTCAGAAACAAAGCCACTTACTTGCGGAGTACCCCAAGGATCAATTCTCGGCCCTATACTCTTTTTATTGTATGTGAACGACATGTCATCATCCACATCAGATTGCAAAATGGTTCTTTTTGCTGATGACACTAATTTACTATGTAAACACGCCAATGCTCAAAAAGTTTTGTCTAACCTTTCGACTTGGTTCCATGCAAATCGTCTCATTGTAAACACTGACAAAACAGTGTCTATGTCATTTCACAATAGTATCACAAAATCTTTACCCCAGGTTTCTCTTTCTTTAAACGGAACACAATTAAAAACTGTTACAAATACAAAATTCTTAGGTCTCCATATTCAAGACAACCTCAAATGGAATTGTCACATTGACAATCTTAATTCCCAATTAAGCAAATTGTGTTACGCATTCCGAATCTTAGTTAACGCAGTTAGTCCACGTATTTCCCGTTGCGTATATTTTGCAAACGTTTACTCCCATTTACGTTACGGCATTACCTTCTGGGGTAATTCCGGTCAGAGTATTCAAACTTTCAGAATTCAGAAGAGGATAGTTCGGATAATTTGTAAATCTCACCCCCGAAACTCTTGTAAACCTTTATTCAAGGAATTAAATATCTTAACACTTCCCTGCATTTATATTTATGAAACGGTCGTGTTTGTTAAGACCGAATTACTGAAGTGCCACCCTTGCTTTATACGAAACAGTCTCGTTCACGAACACTATACACGCAATAGTAGTAATATTCATCGCCCTAGAGTGTCAACCACTCTTTGCCAAAAGGGACCATACCATTCGGGAATCGTTCTATATAATTCCCTGCCCAAGAATATAAAAGATATTATGAAATTGAATATCTTCAAATCCGCGGTTAAAAACTACCTCCTGCACCAGTGCTTCTACACTGTAAAAGAATTTATTGATTTTAACAAAAGTTAAATTCGTCTTGTGCTTTATCACGCCATTGCTGTAGTACTTTTTAAACAACTTATAACAATTTCAAAAACTATTTTCTTGCATGATTGTGTTGTCTTATGGCTCATATTAATTTAGTTTTATGTGTACTCAACATTGGCACGTTTGTGTACATAAATTCTGTAGCCCCATCCTGGCCCGGGTTTTTCTCCGGTTTTCCTTCGGGTAGAGGCGGATTTATCATACAGGTTCTCTAGGCTTTGTCTAGGGGCGGGTCTATTGTAACAATAAATCGTGAATTTAGTGTTATTTCAATTTTTAAGCACTATACTCAGAATAATCTATAGTTCGATAATAACTTACATGTAATTTTTTGCTTAAAATTACAAACATATTGACATTCTATTAGTATTATAACTCGCAGCTAACTTTTTATCTTATCTAGGAATTTTTGCTGAATTTTTTGAATCCGCCTCTGCCTTAGGGCCCTTGATCGGAATTGATGGGATGGTCCCTTGCTTGCTTCCGGAGAGTAAATTAGTTTTTTTTCCCCTCCACGTGGTCATACGCAGTTTGTACTGTTTTTTGACAATAAATTTATTTATTTATTTATTTTCCTTCCTGGTTTTCAGAAATGTATAAAGATACAATATTCTTGTAATTTGTTGAAACATTTCTTATATTTAAACACGAAATTTTGAGTGTGAGTCAAACAACATTGCAATATTTTATTTAAACATTTCTTATATAATTCTATTTACTTGTTGTAAATTTCGTGATTTTGAATGGCTATATAATGTTATGAAACTCCATGAACGTAGAAATCTTTGTGACCCCCCACTCCCCTATGATTTAACGTACATCAACATAACCCTCCTTCCCCCTCATCACCCCTCCCTCAAATCGAACGTATTTTAAGGATGACCCCCAAGATAAAACCTACGTGAAAAATGTTTCATAACAGGATCGTGCCACGATATCCCTGTTTCGATTGGAAGACTCTTTCGTCAGTTTCTGACCCTGCCAATCACGTGGGCGTGTTCCGATGGCAGCGGAAAGCAAATAATAATAATAATAATAAATTTATTGTCAAAAAACAGTACAAACTGCGTATGACCACGTGGAGGACAATAAAGTAATTTACTCTCCGGAAGCAAGCAATATTATTCCGACTGCGATGCACTCGAAGCGAACTTCTTCGTCATCCAGATTTAACCTCCCCTCACGAAACACTCGCTCACCTTGAACGCATCGCGTATTTCACGAGGTGCAGCAACAGCATCTAGAGCGAAATGAAAGCGGATCTTTGCGCACTCGAAGCACGATGAGGCGTCGACTTGCGCTGTGTAATCTCCCCTCGATCACGCGTTCAAAGGCGGCAAGATGCGGCGTTGCATAGCTCCACTTGAATACCAAATTTGGGGGAAGGAGGCATTAAAGACCACGTTTATTTGCGGCGAGGTCTATTTTTGTTGCTGCTCATGTCGAGCGGTGATTATAACTGGTTGGATCGAAAGTCAAGTCAACGAATCATCTGTTTCGCAGAATCGTATATTGTCTTTTCGTACCATCCCATAGAAAAGTTTACGATGTAATTGATTTATTATTTTGAAATAATAATTTCTTCCGGTTTCGTTACTACGGGACGTGGTAGGACTGGGTGTAGGAAATGATCCTAGAAATTCATTACAACTGTCCCATAATAATTAAATCCGCTTTTTTATTACATAAATTGAATGGAGAACGAATAAATCAAGTATGGATAGCACGTCTTCATTGAATAACATAATTGTCACAATGTAATATGGAACTATAAATGTATTTCTGCAATTTATTGCCTCTTCAAATACATTGAATTATAGTATGAATGAGATATTAAAGTCTTTGTCACGCTATGATTTTTTTCATGTATTGCCTTTTTTCTTCTACAATATCAAAATTGAAATAGGTAATGTTATTTCGAGAAATTTCTTTAAAATTCGATCATTCCAATCCTGGTACGGAAATAAGCTAAATAACTGGACCACGGAATACGTGAGTGTTGGATGGAGAGTTGAGACAGGCAACGGACATTCATGCGCAAAAACTATCCAATATTTCATATTAAGTGAGCTCTAATTCAGGGCTGGATATTTAAGAGCAGTGCTAAGCCATTCTATTGGTACTATTAGAGACAAATTTTTACTACGCCATAAAAAATATGATACCGAAGTAATGTTAATGCTATTCTGAAGAATATTCGAGGTAACAAATGCTCCAACTTAATTCCCTATCAACTTAATAAAATTAATTTGTAAATCCAATACTAGCAAGCATAAAATAAAATTTGTCCACAATGCAAGGTAAAGGATGAAATGCAGTTACGAAACATCAAAACGTTTTGAAATCGCTTAGGACTTGCGTTCTGGTTACTTTGATTAGTGGGATGCAAATATGACAGAGACAGACAATTAAGAGTACGTTCGCTATCTTGCCCTAGTGTTTGAGATCTTAATGTTGTGATAAGCATATTAATAGAAATACATGTGATGATTCCAATGATACTTCCAAAAATATAAATAATTATTTAAAAACGTACTCGAAATAATCTTTTTTCCTTTAAATGATGTTAAGCGGCAATTTCATGATATTAAGGTTTGTAAATCGAAATGTATTATTTCGCAAAAGACAGAAAAATCTATTATTAATTTAGTGAAACACATAGTTAAAGTAGAGAATCAAACAGTGTTAGTAACTACCAAAAAAAATAACGGTACAAAACATGAATGTCACTGTGACTGACAATAGAACTAATTATGCCTTATACTACACTTTCTAAATTATTATTCACTGTCATTCTCTGCAATATCTGCTCCAAAATTCACTAAGTAAAGAAAAAATCTTGAAACTAAAAGAAAGTAATTTAAGTAAATAGATTTAATTAGTTATTTACGTCTAATAATGAATTTAATTAATTCAAATCAACAACCATTTACGTAGACAATTTCTTATATTTTCATAATTTCTTACAACGTTTCGACTCTTGTTCGAGACTTCATCAGACTCAATTGGGATTACTAATAATGTTTTGGTTAATATTTATTTAAGTCAATTATTTATTTTCAGTCATGTAACTACGTAATGAAGTTTTGAATGACGAAGTCTCGAACAAGAGTTGAAACGTTGTAAGAAATTGTTTAAAAAATAGTAAATTGTCTTCGAAAAAGGACGTTATGTTGAATGAAATGTAATGGTCTGTTGTAATAATTAATCACGAGTTTAGAGTTATTTTATAGTTACGATTTGTAAACAATATATTCGAATAATCTATACTTCGATAATATTACATATTTGTAAACTGTTTTATTGCGTGTTATTAAATACAAATTTGTTGGTATTTTGTTGATAACACGTAACTACATTTTTATCTTATCTAGGAATTTTTGCTGAAATTTTCAATCCGTCTCTGCCTTCGGACCATTGATCGGAATTGATGGGATAGTCCCTTGCTTGCTTCCGGAGAGTAAGTTAGTTTATCGTTCTCCACGTGCTTATGCGTAGTATGTAACTGCTTTTTGACCATAAATTTATTTATGTTTATTTATAGCAGCATATTATCTGGATGAAGGTTCAAGAATACAATGAAAATACTTTGAATGAAAAACATTGGGTCCTGTTATTGATTCCGGAGAGAAATTAGCTTCTGGTTTGTATAGGTGATCATATACAGTTTGGCTTTCTTTGCTATGAATTGTCAATTTATTTATCCGTTTTAAAATACTTGTAGTATTATAATCCACTCAATTCATAATCAATCCAGACTTTAATAAACACAAATATTATTAATAAAATCAACAACTGTTGCCCTGTAGAATTGAAAAAAAAGATTACTCAACCTTTCGGGAATAAATTGTCATCTTCACAACTCTCATCAATTTATTCGTACACTAGTTTTTGACAATAAATTTATTATTGTAAAATTTGAATATTTAAAACATGTAACTGAGTATTATTTAATTACTCCGTCAGTAGCAGCGCTTTTGGGTTTTGGCATTTGCCTACCACCGGAGCCGAAATGTGAACCTTGCGGCCTTCCTTGGTCGTGTCAAATGTTGGGAGACGAAGGGAAGGGGATTGAAAGCGCTACCCGCAGGGATGCAAACAGTTTGTGAAATTAGCAGGAGGAGCTGTGAGCTCAAGTTACATTCCAAGAAACGACGAAATCCACCCGCATTGGCTGAGTCTCTATGTGATGACGTGCTCAAAGCCAATATGATGAGTTTGTGTTCTCGGATGCTGTGCGAGATACGAACGCGATGTCAAAGCAATTCCTGCGGAGACATGCTACGAATTTAGTCAATTCGATCATGTAAATAACATATACAAGTACATATACTAGAATCTGGAATTCAGGTTTCAACATTTCCATAGAACGGGTATGTAGCCAGGGGAAGAAATTATCCCCACACCCAGAAATTTCAGATACTGCATTTAACACGTAAAACTATATTTTATAATATTAAATATTATAAAAATATTATTTATGATATTAGAAAATAGTATTAAAAAAATTAGACAAATAAAATATTATTTAGATACAGTATATTACCGAACTAACAGTGTGAAATATACTATGGAACAAATTGAAAATATAAAGAAACTCGTTGAGTACCCATGGCTTTGCTCGCGTGAATTTTGTGATATGTCTGTAACTTCATTCTTTCCCACTTTGATATCCAGTGAAAATGTTATACATTAATGGTGAAGGTGTGATGGAATCAATATCTCATTTTCACTGAAAATTGAGAAAGGGTTTAGAAAACACCGATTTCCCGTTTCACTCTCTTGAGGGTGAATTTTCGTAAATTCCTTTCTTCGCGGAAAATTTTCGATCATTTTTCGTGTCACGCTCTTCGCAACCCCCGCCTCCAGGGGTGTCATACACCTCATGTCGTCGGAATGGTACATAATGTCATTGGGAATACGATTATTCATCTCCGAATACACAAAAACCTTGGACTCGACCTTCATATCGGTCTTTTTACGTTATTTTTACGTCTCGCCTTTCCCACCCCAGCTCTTAAGAATACTGTACTCCTAAAAGATGTCAACTTGAACTTAACGGCATTGGTAGTTTAAAAATGTCATCAACCCTAATACTATGGATCCGATGCAATTTCCCTATTTTTATATTTCAAAATTAGTTTTAAATTCTCTTTATCCATAAACCCAAATTCCCCCCTTCCCAAAGGGTGCTAGTGGTGTGTTTGTTTCATGACGGTTGAGTTCAGTCTTACACGATATCGGGACTTCATAATCACCTCACAGACGCCGAAAATTATGAACTCGTTACGGACATGTCATGTTCGATATTATTTCATGGCATCCCCGTCCCTGGAAGCGCTGCAGTTTACACGGGCCGATTGTGAAATTCGACGACTTCGAGAATGTCACTACTAATATCAGCGGTCCCCAAAACTACGATCTCATCACTGAAATCGGTCATTTTCGATTATTTTTACATTTCACATCGCATCTGTAACACGAAGGGTGTTTATTTCTTTTAGGGCGCGATCGTACTTATCTGACTGAGGGTGTCACTTCACTTCATCGATCCTAAAAATGATTTATTCAACACTAATATCGGTGTTTTTTTATTATGTTTACCTGTCCATTCCCATCCCTACCCCAGGGATGTTAGGGGTATATTATCTGCAATGTGGACTGATTGTTAACATACAAAGCACCGGGAACGCTCGTATCCATCTCTACGAAAGGTATGGTTTCTAATATCGAATTTTTCCATTACATTTACATGTTATCCCCTTCTCACCCCTTTTCAGGGATGCAAGGAATGTCTTATCCCCCCCCCCAGTGCTTGTATTCAGTCATCAGTGTATGAAGTTTCATTGAAATTGCTCCAGGTACTCTAGAGTTATGGTGGGATACATATATAAAACATTCCAACCTCCATTTCACCCCGTTAGGGGTGGATTTTGTATCTTCCTTTGTAAGTTCTTTCTTATCGGATGTTTACACTCTAAAAGAAAGCTATCTGCCAAATTTCAAGTTAGTAGTTTCTGATATTTCGTGATTAGTCATTCAGTGAGTGGCATTTCGCTTGGCATGTTTAACCCGTTACTGGTGTGACATCCACATATAAAACCCGCGTGTATTCGAATGCAACGTCGTGTCAAAATTTCAAGTCGATAGACCGACTACTTTTTGAGTTTTGCGAGCACAAACATACGCAGGTTGAATTTTTATATATAAAGATTAACTTAACGTCTTCCCAAAAACAAGATTTCTGGCTCAACCGTACGACTAAGAATGAAACTCACTAAGCTTTTTAAAGAAATAGAACACTAAATCATTTTTTATAAATTATTATCATTTTTATTATTATTATTTTCATGAACTTTTTTTCACAACTTGTAGTTGGATTCAGGTAAGGTGCGGGGTATACCAAGCATCCTCACCTCAAACAATGTCACTATTTAAATATCTTCTGACTATTCTACAGGTGTTAAGGATGGCTACTTTTTGTAAAGTTAGAAATATGGTTTTTGGGAGATGAAGTCGATTGACGCTCAGATACAGACTGAGATGGATGACTCCAGTGGTGGACAGGACTATAGGAACTATATATATACACACACACTGCATATTCCATAAGCGAAGAATTTCTGTTTTCAAATCTTCATATTTTTGGATTTCATCATTGTAAGTAGTTTGTAAGTTGTGGGTGTTGGTTACGGCAATATCTATGATGTGTGTGATTTTCTTGAGTTTGTCAATTAGAATAATATCTGGTCTGTTGTGATGGATTGTCTTGTCGGTGAGGATTGATCTATCAAAATAAGTTTTGTACCTGCTGTTCTCTGAAATGGATTTTGGGAAGTACTTGTAGTACGGGACAGTGTCTTCTACTAGTCTATACTTTCCGCAGAGTTTCTGATGGAGAATATTAGCAACCTGATTGTGTCTGTGCTAATAGAGTGCATCCTCCTGTGATGTGTTGTGTAGTTTCTGGTTTAATTTTGCATCTCCTACATTTGTCATCTGTTATGTCAGTGTCTTCCAATATAAATTTTTTACAGCTTTTGTGCTTATTACTTGGTCTTGAATTGCCGTGAGAAATCCCTCCGTTTCCGAGTGTAGATCCCCTTTTGTAAGCTAGGCTTTCAACGCAGCTTTGTCATCATGAGGGTCATCTAAATCATGAGAATGCCTACCATGAAGTGGTTTCAACGTTAATTTCATTTGGTTGTGGAGAATGGTCAGCTAAATTTAAAGGAGTATATTTTTTGTCAGCTGCACATATGGTCTTTTAAAAATTCGATTATGTGTAGGTTCTTCAAGTGGTTTATGCCCCTTCCTCCTTCTTTGCGAGGCAGACTGTGCCTTTCTACATTTGAGCGTCTGTGGTGTGACCTATTCTTCGTCATGATGGTCCTGACTTTTCGCTGGATGTTTTCTATATCTGTTAGTGACCATGAACTACTTCACATGAATGCGTGAGGATAGGAATGGCAAATGAATTAATTGCTTTTGTTGAATTTCGGCCACTTAAATCTGTATGATAATAACTTGTACATGTAAATTTACAAACATATTTGCGTTAAATTACAAACATATTAACATTATATATGTATTATAACTCGCAGCTAACTTTTTATCTTATCTAGGAA
>NNCF01125802.1:15184-35221 GCA_002313205.1 Laupala kohalensis | reverse complement strand
TCCAGAACGCATATTTCCGCAAATATCTCGTTTTCGAATTTTTTTACGATTACAATATTTTCTATATACTATGTATATGAGAAAGTAAAAAGCATACATATGAAATGGAATGGACAAATATCATGAATAATATGAATGACACAAAATTAATATTGTTGAGCGACGAATCACAAACAGTTTTTTACATGAGATGTGACATGGTTTGCGTGGCAGAAATTCATATCAAGTATCCACTGAATGCTGTGAATAGGAAAATTACCCGTCAACAACATACGTTCTCTTCTCTCGCCAAAACATCCAAACTAGTATACTACCTATTACTATTCTTTAATTACTGGGTGTAATTACATGGTTCGTACATTTCTGCATGAAATGATACATGATATAATATTAAAACGGAGAAACTTTGCGCTACGATCGACTATGAAAATATTTAAGTTTTATGAAACATTGCTTAGAATGGAACAAACTTCACAAATACTTTTCCTGTAACTGTGTTAATTTTTTGTACTTATCCAAAACCTTCTCTTGCTTTATAGATTTTGATAGTTCTCCTACACACGTCAAGAAAAATATTCCATTATAAAGTGTTGATCACAGTAGATTTATTGAGTGCACGTTTTATACAGTACGAAGAGTAAATGTTTCAATATTACTGAAAAAAGTTATATCATGTACTTTTTAAAATTCTTGCAAAATACTTTAAGCAGTGCGTCAAGCTCGCAATTACAAACATCTTTTTTCTTCTTCAATAATATATTGGAACATTGACAATAAAATACATTCTTCTTATAAAACTACGCAAATACTAGATAACATTTTTTTAATTCTATAAATATTTACATGATTAAATATACAAAACCTGAATAACCTTTAAATGACAAATTTGAAGAGATATTAATCTAGAAGTTTATACGTTTATGAAATATATATTTTCATAATGCTATTTAAGTCTTTGGTAGACATGTCGGTTACAGTGGTGGAATTAAAATATTTGTTTTGTCGCTAGTTAATAATATAATACCAAACGTCCCAAATTGCATTATTTCACAGCTAAAACGGATTCCATTCAATTATGGAAGTGGTACACTACGCATTAAACCTTTTAAAAGAACAATCCTTTATTCACTATGTCAGTGGCATGATTAAATTTTTTAATTTTAATTAAATGAGAGAAATTTCATAGAGGTTATTGTCTCTTTCCTTACACAGAATGTACCACCTATTGTAAGTAATTAGTTTAATTTTCTATGTTAAACACATTAATAACAGTAAAAATATAAACATAGAAATTTGAAAATATATAATGAAACCGTAATGATTATGTGTCAAACGTAATAAGCTTTCGCTAATCTTTCCATAAATACGTAATTTTTCTAACGTATATTTTAGAAACAACAGATGGCGCAAATTTTCATTATTTTAAATTTAAACAAACTAACTTTCAATAGTTCGTAAATAGATAGGGGTATATTATATTAAATATTTTAGTAAAAAATACTATTATTTTAAACGATTGATATTTGTATTATTTTTGTATTGAGGATCGAAAGCCGAATCTTTTACGTATTGGTAAGTGTTTCTTTACGTACTGTACTATACGTATTGGTAAGTGTTTCTTAAGTTGGACAATTTTTTAAACTTTTACTTATTTCCATAAAAAATCTACTATTCGGCATAATATTTCTGACGTCAATTTGTCATACATTTATTCCGGTCCAGTCGATTTTGATAAATTTTTAGTTTTGGCGGAAAGAATTTTTTAAATATTAAAAAAATTGATAATGGTCTTANATAAGAGACAGGTCTTATGTTGAGTAAAATTCGTCTCCAATAGTGAATTTGTTGAGTATAAAGCAGCACGAAAGTTGAAATAAAAAAACGTTTAATCCTGAGCTCTCACATTTCTGAGTTTCTAATGTGAATACTATTAAATACAAATTCATAAGTTTTTAAATCTTCTTAGTTGTTTTGATATTATTACCACTGTTTTCGACATAGGATATTTGTACTTATGTTTAAATATATTAAACGTGTGATTGTTATTTTTATACAGAGATAAAGCACACGAACGAGTCAAGATTGATCATAGTTTAGCTCTGTTATATCGGTAATAACAATACTAAAATGCAATAAAATAATTTTTGTACTTTGATACCTTATTATTAAAAGAACTTCAACACTTGCGTCTTTTATCGAAATCAATAAAACAAAACTGAAAAATAAAATATGTTTATTACATTTGATTTGGGACTTCGCCCCAGCAAACTAACTAGTGGAGACACACTGCTATGGAACTCAGTCTTTAGTCAGACTCATAGCGATGTGGACTGTTATGCGTCAATTATTTCTCTTTTTTTAGACACGGGGGAAATCTCTTATCATGATTTGAGAAAAATGGTACTACCATTGGTAGTTTGCAAGTTCATATTATGTGATAATTTTATTTTACTTATATGATTTTCTAACTAACGCTCTGATATTTTTACGTGTTTCACAGACCCGATGGATCATCCCTCCGGATCAGTCGCAGCACCACCAGTTCCACTTCCACTACCTCCACGGAAGGCAGTCGATCGCCTGTTGCCGTCAGCGCTGCAGCCGCCGCAGCTGCGAACTACTTGGAGTTGGAGCACCCTGGCTTCGGACGGCGATTGTTGCTCCTGCGAGTGCCTCATGAGCCCGAAGTCATGGTGAAGCGATTCGACTTCAAGAACATCTCCAAGTACGTCACATCCAGCGATAATCTAACACTATATTACATGCCAAGACCATAGATTCATAAGGTTCTCACAAAGGCGGCCATGTTGATGCTCTTAGTTATAGTTTAGCTGCCCTCTGAAAAGTTACCAAATTTGGGAGAACTGCCAACCTACTCAATTGAATCCCCCTATGTCATACACTACTCGACTTAGTGATATTTTCATCTTAAACGTTGTATTCACTACCACCAAACTTGACGAAATAACTCTAGGAGAGCCAGTCCTTCAAATACTCTTCTTTATCCTTTGTAGTGTAACAGAAAATTAACATTTTTATTTATAAAATACATTTCGTAAATTATTCAAGAAATCTTAATTTATTAATCTACTTTCAACGAAATTCATTTTACGATAGTCTCTTTGTTATTTCCATAGCGTTGGTACACCCGTAAGGCATGTGTACGTTCTACCAATCGAGGATTTTAATATCAAACGACAATCACAGGCAGTCCAAGTCTTAACGAGTGTGGGGTTTTTGTTCTAAAATATTGGTTGTGTCAGCTCTGAAACACCACTCGAGTCAGCCATCTTTGTTTTTTTTTTAGTGCCCAAACTCTCGATAACTTGAGTATAACAATGAGGGAGTGAACGAAGAACGATTCGTTCCTCGGGGTGAACGAAATGTCGAATTACTATGATTAGAAATGGGAGCTTGCATCATCATGGACGCTCTAAGTCGCGTTATTGCAATCGGGTTCTATGGATGCTCATCGCTGTCGACAAAGCGCTCTTCAAAGATTGTCAGAACCTTTCTATGCATGGCCTTGTTACGAGTTATTTTGTCTTTTGCTATTTGGAAACAAAATGGTGGCAGGACATCTCAACAAAATGGCCACCTATCCTTTTGACTTCGCGTATCCCGTCATATTTGTTTAATGTGGGAGATTTAAAAACCAGATCTTTTTGTCATATAATGCATATCAAGCGGTATATTAAATTAGTAATCTAAGTGTTAATCGATTATAAAATATTTTATTTCTAGTGATTTATTATTCTGACCACCGACTTTGCTGCAATAACGTCATATTATGATAAAATTCATGGGGTAAATTTGTAATTGGAAAAATGCCAAAACAATAGGATACATTTATGTAAGAGAATTGTGTTTCTTGACTTCTATATTGCAAACTTTAATTTAGTGGCCGCTCACACTAATAGTTTACTTTAACTTTAAACATTATCATATTCGAAGTTCGGCAAAAAAAATATGTTTCTGAATTCTGTGCTATTGTGTCATCACAATTTTCCAACAAATTATTGTGAAGGAGTGAGAGAATGTAAAGCAGATTGCTATGTGATGTGAACTCAAAATTATTTGCAGGTTTGTCGACTACATGACAGTGCCATCAGACAACATTACAGACACAACGGAGCGCGGAGTTACGTATCATCCTAGTCGGCTTATGGGTATTTCAGACCTTCTAAACACCGTAAGTATTGTTTTCTGAAACACTCCTTTTGAACGTGAGTATATTTGAATACCAACTCATCCATAATACTCGTAGAAGACCATTAGAAGAGAATTCAATTAGCAGCTTCCAATATTATAAATATTTATTTTCTTATTCTACCAGTTTTACTGGTTTATATTATGAGTTATGAAATAGAGAGAAGCTGTTGATCAAACAGATGCGATTCCCAAATGGCAATTTGGCAAAATATGCTGTAATTTATCAGATATCTACACTTTAAATCTCAATTCAATTAGGAACGCCAAAATTGTCAATTTATTTCAAGGAATTTGTTCACCTGATCTTTAACATACGCAAATTGTATTATCACGCTTAACAGGAAAATAATGAGAAAATAAAATTTTTAAGCGGGGCTGGTAAAATATTTAAAAAATGGTCAAGTTAATAAATCTCCTTCATAAGTATTTTGATAAAAAATGTGAATAAATTTTTCTTTTAATATCGTGCAATACGAATACATATTTAATCACGAAAATCATATTAAATTGAATAAAAATGAGAAATATTTAAAATAACATAGTTTAGCTTCTTCAATCACATAACAACATTGAGCTGTACTTACTTGTTCTAATTCTCAAAAATTTACTAGGTTATCATACAACTCAAAATAATGTACCAATAAACAATTTCAATAATGTAATAAATTAACTCACTAAATTTAGGATTTCCCCTGGAATGGCATAATGAATTGTATTGAAATAACTGGCTGAAAACACTGACCATTTTTATCTATCGAAGTAAAGTCATCCAGATCATGATAACAGATCATGGTTGGTAGTTACGGTGATGCAATTGGTTCCGTTCACGTTTATCAGCATTACACATAAGATAAACAAGTACATGGATTGCTCAAGATGAAATAATACTTATATGTATCTGATAAAGGTGCATAACTCTCCTATGCTCAAAGAAAATTCAATTTATAATAATGTGAGATAAATCGAAATATTTTTCTGCATGTGAAAACGCATGATTACACAGATATTACCAACACCACGGCTTAGATAACCTATGAGGTATAACTGCTAATTACGTATTTTACGTCTGTCCTTCTCAGACTTATATAATTGCAATTGTCTTTATTGGTATATAATTCCGATACGTACAGTGATGTTTCTCCACACATCCTGCAATATACCTCAATGTTAAGTCACACAGCGACGTATACTTAGCCAGAAACGGTACTCACTTAAAGGAGCAAATCAGAATCACGTTTCTATTGTGTTAGGACTCGATGCTGGACCTGCTGACTGGGTTGGGCGCTCCGCATTCTCAACTGATCATCACAGTCCCCGCTGCTGGCGCTCTCTTCACCCTGGCGGACGCTTCCCGCAACACTCCGCGCTCCGTCGCCACCTCAGGCCCCGAAGCCATTGCACAGACTCAGGTAACGAACTCACTACAGCACTAGCACGGTTGTGTTTACACGGACGACGCAGAAATGTGGCGGATAAAGAATATATGTACATTTCTTAACAAAAGTAAAAACAAATATTGGTATGCAAATTGTAAAAACAAATATGGGGTTGTCCACAGTTTATGAATGTTTGTAATAAATTTGATACCTCCTGCCTCACGTAAGATTCGTTTGAACCCTTCACGATTCATTAAGTAATATGCAACAAATTACGAAATTAATGTAATTCTAATTTTGTTTCTAACCTATCAATAATAGTCAGAACAATATAGTCAAATATCTTTCAGATATTACAGCTCTTACATCATGACAATATAGTCAAAGATAAAGAAAATCAGACACAACAACAATAATAATATAAATATTACAATACTGTCTTATAGTGGTAGATTAGATGTAATGTATTTCAATCATGTTCTCTAAGATATTACAAAATTCATGTATATTTTAATTAGTTATTTTAAAGATACAATTACAGGGTTCAATAATGTAAAATACAAATTTATTAACACTTCTGAAAAAAATTTAATCTTTTATAAGAACTATAAAGTAATAACGATATGAGGATTGCAATTTTATGGTGTAAATACTTCCAAATATTAGAGAAAGTTAGTACCCTAAAAGATTCGTATTTTAGGTCTTGCGTATTATACTCTATTGTTTTTGCATTCGTGTCGTTTGTTTTTGCAGTTGTGCAAGCTCCTTGGACAAGGAGGATGGACCATTGAACGCGATGATGATCTGACTGCACCTTACGCTTTCAAGAACAAGACATGGATCGGCTTTGATGATATTCTCAGCATGGGAATTAAGGTATAATTAATTTACATTAACCATATATTCAATATACGTGAGATAATTCCTACCTCTCCCTTTGATATCACAGAATCTTATTTTCCTCAAATGCAATTTTTAAAAAAATCTGTTTTACTATTTTTTCTCACAAAATCATGGTTAGGGGTAAATGCTGGTCTAATAGCAACAACTAAATAAATTTATTGTCAAAAAACCGGTGCAAACTGCGTCTGACCACGTGGAGGACAATAAACTAATTTACTAAAGTGAGTCAATAAAATGATATCATAATAGCACATTAAAAAAATCAGCTTCAGAAAGGGGTAAACGTAAGACTTGCAGAACTTGACGACAAACCAACAATACATATTTGCCAGAGAACATCCTGAATATATATTTACTTTGGTAATTAATTTATAGCTATATATAAAAATAGAAAGATTAGTAAGGCATAGAATCTGGGCGAACATATTGCCCACTGTGCGTTTTCTTTTTGATGGTTGTCTCGTAATACTAATGGGCCCGCATTGCAGCGATCTAGTGTTGGCCAGCCTCTTTTCATTCGTGGATTGATTCACAATTATTTTGCCTGTTGAGTTAGACAAATATTTAAACTTAGTATCATCAAAAAATGGGAATCTAAGATCAATTACTTACGCAGAAAATTCACAGCTTCCTAATGCAAAATCCTACCAGCACTAAATGAAAATATATAATTTATTTTACAATAAATTGTTTTATGCAAAAAATAATTTAACGTAATCTGACTGAAAACATTACTTTACAATCTGACAGTGTCGTTAGAACAATTTTATATATTTGAACAAAGTAAATGATATTGCAAGTTATTTCATGACCTGAGATAATTGTTATTAAGTCAAACACATGAAATACATCAAAAAATAGGCATCCGGAATATGAAATTGAAAGCTCTGAACTTAGACGGAAGTTTACCAAATATGTTAAATAACGAGGAACTGACATAACTAGAGTTCTTAGAAAACAAAAGAGAAGAATGAAAATATACTGTTGCTTTTATTTCAAAACAATCATAATTCAGAAATGTTATTATGCCGCAGAGTTCAAGTATTTCAAACAAATTTATATTAATCTATACAAAATCCCTTATTTATGGTCATTTTGGACTGAAATCGAACATTTTAAAAAGAAAAATGCAGAATAAAATATACGCTTATCTGCAAACCGACTGAATGAGAATATTTTTTTTCTTTCTTTAAAACATTTAATCATATACGAACATTTTCCTGTTTCTTCTCTCTCTTTTTTTTCTGGTTTGTCGTTGTCTTTCGCGCGCACATCCCGTCCAGTTTATAACCTTGGCACTTTGTTCCTTGTTGCCAGGAGATGCTTGCACCACAGAAAATACTAAAATATTTTATGTTCCTTTATTTTCTTTTTCTTTTTGGCATTTTATACTTCCTCTGCACGAGACATGCGTGTTGCCTTCAGGAAGAGAGTTCGTTGGATCAGTTTTATCCAGGTTATTCCCAAGGTGCTATGGGATTTTGAATCATGTATGAAGGAAAGTAAAATACAGCTTCACATAAATATATGCAAAAATTATTGAATGTATGTGTCTTTCAAAATATTAATATTTAATACTGGCCCGGGATTTTCTTCAGTTTTCCTTCTGGTAGAGACGGACTTTATGTAATTGTTTTCTAGGCTCTTCCCTAGAGCTTGTGGTCTATTGTAATGATTTACCTCAAATTTGGAGCAATTACAGTTTATAAAAAATATATTTCAATTATAAAAGTAAATTTATTGTCAAAAAACAGTACAAACTGCGTATGACCACATGGAGTAAAAAAACTAATTTACTCTACGGAAGCAAGCAAGGGACCATTCCATCAATTCACCCTAAGGAAGAGGCGGATTCAAAAAATAAAATCAGCAAAAATTCCTAGATAAGATAAAAAGTTAGCTGCGAGTTATAATACTAATAGAATGTCAATATGTTTGTAATTTTAAGCAAAAAATTACATGTAAGTTATTATCGAACTATAGATTATTCTGAGTATAGTGCTTAAAAATTGAAATAACACTAAATTCACGATTTATTGTTACAATAGACCCGCCCCTAGACAAAGCCTAGAGAACCTGTATGATAAATCCGCCTCTACCCGAAGGAAAACCGGAGAAAAACCCGGGCCAGGATGGGGCTACAGAATTTATGTACACAAACGTGCCAATGTTGAGTACACATAAAACTAAATTAATATGAGCCATAAGACAACACAATCATGCAAGAAAATAGTTTTTGAAATTGTTATAAGTTGTTTAAAAAGTACTACAGCAATGGCGTGATAAAGCACAAGACGAATTTAACTTTTGTTAAAATCAATAAATTCTTTTACAGTGTAGAAGCACTGGTGCAGGAGGTAGTTTTTAACCGCGGATTTGAAGATATTCAATTTCATAATATCTTTTATATTCTTGGGCAGGGAATTATATAGAACGATTCCCGAATGGTATGGTCCCTTTTGGCAAAGAGTGGTTGACACTCTAGGGCGATGAATATTACTACTATTGCGTGTATAGTGTTCGTGAACGAGACTGTTTCGTATAAAGCAAGGGTGGCACTTCAGTAATTCGGTCTTAACAAACACGACCGTTTCATAAATATAAATGCAGGGAAGTGTTAAGATATTTAATTCCTTGAATAAAGGTTTACAAGAGTTTCGGGGGTGAGATTTACAAATTATCCGAACTATCCTCTTCTGAATTCTGAAAGTTTGAATACTCTGACCGGAATTACCCCAGAAGGTAATGCCGTAACGTAAATGGGAGTAAACGTTTGCAAAATATACGCAACGGGAAATACGTGGACTAACTGCGTTAACTAAGATTCGGAATGCGTAACACAATTTGCTTAATTGGGAATTAAGATTGTCAATGTGACAATTCCATTTGAGGTTGTCTTGAATATGGAGACCTAAGAATTTTGTATTTGTAACAGTTTTTAATTGTGTTCCGTTTAAAGAAAGAGAAACCTGGGGTAAAGATTTTGTGATACTATTGTGAAATGACATAGACACTGTTTTGTCAGTGTTTACAATGAGACGATTTGCATGGAACCAAGTCGAAAGGTTAGACAAAACTTTTTGAGCATTGGCGTGTTTACATAGTAAATTAGTGTCATCAGCAAAAAGAACCATTTTGCAATCTGATGTGGATGATGACATGTCGTTCACATACAATAAAAAGAGTATAGGGCCGAGAATTGATCCTTGGGGTACTCCGCAAGTAAGTGGCTTTGTTTCTGAAAGACAACGCTCAAGTATTTTATTTTTAGTATAGGATATTTCTACCTGTTGATATCTATCCTTTAAATAAGAAGTTAGCCATTGATGTGGAAGTCCACGAATGCCTAAAGAATGCAATTTTGAAAGGAGAATTCCGTGATCGATGACATCGAAAGCTTTGGATAAGTCAAGAAAAACACCCTGAGGATTTTCTCCACGGTCAAGAGATGTGGTAACTTCGTTTAAGAAGGAAAATATGGCGCTTGTAGTGGAAAAGGATTTCCTAAAACCGTGTTGATCATCAGAGAGAATGTTATTTTTTGATAAAAAATCTAGAAGACGCTTATAGAATAATTTTTCTAGGATTTTTGAGAAAGTGGGTAGTAGAGATATTGGTCGGTAATTTCCAATATTAAGTTTGTTACCTTTCTTGTGTAAAGGTTTCACTTTAGCTCTCTTAACCTACAACTTGATAATAATAATAATAATAATAATAATAATAATAATAATAATAATAATAATAATAATAATAAGTACTACTTTTTTGCGTTCTATTAAATACATTTTTTTTGGTATTGTTATGTAACTATTTTTATTCTTATCCTAGGAGTGAGCTGAAACTTTCAATCCACCTCTCCCTGAGGATTTTTGATCGGAATTGATAGGATGGTCCCTTGCTTGTATTCGGAGAGTTAATTAGTTTGGTGTTCATGTAGTCACCCACAGTTCGTAACTGCGTTTTTGACAATAAACATTTTATTAATACATTCATAGTTTTTTGACTTCCACGTGGTTATATGAGGGTTTTTGACAGTAAATTTATTTATTTGTTAATTTATTATTTATATATTTAGTATAGTGGAAAAATAACGTGGATGCAAGACAGCATCTGCACACTGCGGACTGCCGACGGTGGTAACTTAAAAACATTATTTAAGAAGGGCTATACTGCAGTAACCTATGGTACTGCTCGCACTACGAGACGTTAAAGATGGGAAACTTCAAACGAAAGAAAACTCATCAATTACGTCTATGGACTACGTAACAGGTAATTTATGGACAGTACTGACAATCCAATGGAACGAAATTGATGATGACTGGCAATAGTAAAAAATTTTTAGAAGAAATTAATAAATTATAGAGAGCAAAAGATGAGTGCAAGAATTTCCCAAACATATCCGTGACCAAAGCCACGAGTACTGAGCTATTTATCCAAAAGAGTGCAATACTAACACGATGTGGTGTTTATGTCTTTGTCGAAGACCATTCTGCGAAGATCTAAAATTAATGTTCATTATGAATATTGCCATGAAAATATTTCCATACGAATGTCGTATAATAAATACATGAATACTCTCCCATCTTATGATTCGGAAACTCCATATTCAAAATAAAAATACATATGCGACAAAATAGCAATTCATGGAGTATTTACAGTCTGGAATCAAATTGACGTTAATTGATTTGTAAATGTAAAACTCACTGCAGCCAATTCTCGAAATCGAATAGTCCAAACATTTTAACGCACTGAAAAATTAAATTTGGACGTTTACCAACGTGACGATCTAACTAATGAAGCACCTACCTGGAATTACAATAGATTGTTTTCAAGAATTGGAAGATCGATAAATAATAAATTAACTTAAATTTTGATACATAATGTATAGAAATGCTTCATTGTGTTTTGGGCCTCGTCGGAAAGTCTGAATTTCTAAATACTGTGCACTCAATAACGCAATTAATAGTTTTTCATTTAAAGTGTTCTTATGGAAAGGCAAAGAGTTTACTATTCATTTCATTTTGTTTAAATAACGAACGGTTTCCTACAACTATATCAATAGTTAAAGTAACCAGAACATAACAGGCTAGCCTCTCTCCCCTCTCTCTGACGATTTTCAAGAATCTGGAAATTTTCATCATTGTATACGAAGATCGTTATATAGCAAAATTGATGTAATATGTTTTAAAACAAATTAATATCTTAAACTCGTGCAACACGTATTTATTACGTAAAATATATCAATTATTTGCTTACATTTAACTTTAAAAAAAAAGTTTTTGTGTTTTCTGCTGCATCTACAATTTTTTCCCTGTGACATACTATGTCACTCCATTTTTATTCTATGTTTACAAGAATGAAAGAAGTTCAACATAATTTGCTTCCTTTTCCCCTTCCAAAGCACTGACCAGACTTAGTCCTGAAGCGACTTAACCATGAACTAAAACGACTTGAACATTTCATCGTTATAGAGAGATTATCGTTATAAGGAGATTGGTTATAAAGAGAGACTGCTGTGCTACCATTGTTACGTAAATTCCCGAAGGACGGAAAGAGGAAGACATTGAATCTTTTGCTTCTGTTCCTTTGATCGTTATATTCTGGATTGACCAACCACGCTTAACAAATAATCTAATTGCAACCATCCTTTCACTCACGGCATTGTATATTGCTGTAATTACTATATTTAATCATATTATTACATTTTTAACGAAAATTATATCTATAGAGTCTTTCTAGAATGTTTTATAAATTTCTCGTATTTTTATCATAACCAATAGCTACAATTATGTATTATTATAAATATTACTTTCTGACTTTGAAAGCAACTTTCGTATGCATCCAACAATTTAGTTAAAGTACATACCCAGAAATAGAATGTACAGTTAACGGCAATGCTGTTCTTTGTGAGGCGATCGGGCCTTCAAATCCGCCGAAATGTACTACTATCAGACGTAAATTTTTTTAAACCCCATTATAAAAAGTTCTTTTGAATACTAAAATATAACCATGTTCTCTGCGATCCCAAACAGTGAGGAGAGTGTGTAATTTGAGAACCGCGATAACATAACACTATGATGACAAATAAATACGATACGTGAGTTTTGTTTTTATTAACATTTCCAATACTGCCTCTACAACCTTTCGACTTTTTTGACGTGAGTGGGTTCAGAGTATGCAAATAAAAAATGGTACTCATACCTCGGAACAATGATATAATTTATTTTTTTTCATACCTATCACTTTTTTCTTTAAATAGCTATCTCCATCACGAGACAGATTTCATAACACAAATTTTGTGCCAACTTTCACACCTATTTTCACTGTTAGATGAAACTCCATTTCTCCAAGCGTAATTTCATGTCTTGCAATTTATTTGAAATAAATGCCTACATTTTTCTGGGGTCAACAAATGTCTTCTCGCGTACCATCAAAGGTCCGCAGGCTGCCAGATCGCTGATTTTGTATTTCATACATTCTAGTCATTAGTGTAATTATATTCAATATGACTTTTGTGACAGAAAAAACTCCAACACAATCGAGTGTCACAAAACGTGGTTCAATGAAACCAATTTGGTTTGGTTCATGAAACGTTTTTTGCATGAAACACGGTGTGTACATCCGCATGTATTTTTCATTATTATCTATTTTTTATGTTGTAGTATTTGTAAATGTAAAATGTAGCGTGCTATTGAAGCTTACCTACCTGGAGCGTTAGGAGGTAGGAGGTGGGTGTAAGGCTATTTTTAGTAGATGGGCCGGTTAGCTGGGTTTACCAACAACTTGGCCCACGTACAGTTCCAGATAGTAGGAGCAGTTGGTGTGGATTGAAGATGGAGAGTTCGCTTTTCAGTAGTCACTTCTTCATGAACTGGGACATTAATGAGAAAAGCTACTCATTTTTTGTGGCATCAAATGAATTGAATCCGGGATGCCTAGGTGCGGAGCAAGCACGCTAATCCCTTAGCCAACGGTGGGGTCGCATATATTTAAATGAGTTTGGTTTCACGAAACACGCTCATGTTCTGTGTTCTAGAGCAAGTACGTGCTGGTGCGCGGTCTAGCGGGTGCCGCCCTCAACTCCGTGGACGACGAAGACTGGTCAGGCGGTTGCAGTCGCCTCCACGAGGGGGCGCGCGCGGCCGCGTCCTTGTTGCGGACGCTGCATCGCCACTTCACGGAACTCGCGAGGAAGCCGCGCGCAGCGCTGTTGCAGGCGTTGGAGGAAGAAGTGCACGAAGCAGCGGCTGTGTCGTATTCCGGTGAGCGGCCGCCCCTCGCGCCGCAATACGGTCGTCATTCGCTTCAACTCTAGAGCTTTAGTCTCCAATGCTTTGTGATTTTATGCTTTCCGATATTATTTTCTCTCCTAAAATATTGTATCCTCCGCATTCATATCAGTGGCGCAACCTACGGACGGAGATTATAAATCCAGGACTCGAACCCGGGATCTTCAGTTATCGCCACAGAGGTGCAGTCCATTGCACCACCCATCTCCATTCCCAAACATCGGTGTTGAGAACAACACCCCTTCAGCCAGAGTGTGTGGTCCCTGGTTCGAGTCCATCATTACTTCGTCGTCTGCATCATCGCGTCGTAAATGTACCACCCTAAAACAACATCTCAAACAACCTTCAGAATAGATCAACTCTACCTCATTAAAAGCTATCTTCCTCTATCGGAGCCGTTTTAATCCTGTTTTGATACAAAGACTGTCGAGCACAACTCGCAACAACCATGATTAGTTCTTTAAAACAACTTCTGTTCTTTTTACTACTCATATTCGACCCACTTCGTCTAGCTTTGATTAGCAATTCTTATAAAGCAAAATCAATATTTTAACAGCGATAATATCGGGATGAAATTGTTTCTAAAAGAACGACGATTTCTTTAGTATAACATATTTTTTCGTTCTTTCTCCATTTTTCGAAACAAATTTATCAATTTTTAACTCGTTTATTAAATATTGAATCTATTTTAATATTTTCCATTTATTCCCATCATACCTTGGTTTGAAAGCTCACTCACACATTCTTTACGTTCCGTTGGATCGCTTTTCTAAAATATTTAGGTTCTCTGTCAATTGTGATTCTCGTCGTTTTTCATAATTTAATTCAACTTTTAACTTAACGCTAAATCCATTACTTATGGGCTCGCTTTCGTTTACACCTTTAAATATTTCTCAGAAATTCCTGCACACCTGTCGTCTTTAATCTAACATTGTCCTTCCTGCTTTAACATACCTTGACCCTGAGTAAAAGTGGTGTTAACGGTTGGTGAATACAAGGAAGGAGACTATAGGTGATTGAACAGCTTCATTGATTCCGCATTACTCCATAACTATCTTCCTCCCTTTGTACCCTATCTCACTCAATCGCTTTCTCTGCTAGCCATAAAAATATTGTCAATAAAACCGAAAAACCACTAGGCAATTAAGTTCTTGAAAAGACGATACTGAATCCATGACCGTAAATAATGCAAAAGCAATTTCTGTAGTGTTTTATGATATAGAACCCTTCATGCGAATAAAAACGGAAAGGTAATTTACTTAATTGGTTTTTGGAGGATGCGTTTTGTGATCAAACTTCAGAGCAATCACCAAAAAAATACGCAATTAAAAACACAATGTATCTAAGTGTTTAACAAATACGAAGTGGAATTATTAGTATTTCATCAGTACGATGGTTACGTATAACCCGAATTATAATTTCAATCAAAACTTGATAATGTGGAAATAATGTTTTAATTAGGCATCTTTCACTTACTAGCAAATTGTACTCAAGTACTGTGGTTTTGTAATTATACAAAAAATTCACTAAACGCTACTATTTTTGATAGATTTTACGCACAAAATAATAATATAAAAAATTCAAGAATAAACACGGCAAAATGTTTAGTTCCTCTTAAATAATGTATTTCACCAAACATTTTTCTTTGAACTAGATTTGTAATGGAAATAGTAGTATAGTTTCCTCTGAATTCGATAAAAGAATCTTAAAAAGAATTCGTTTTGTTCTTATAAGATATATTATTTAGTAGTTTAGTTGTACGAGATAAATTTGTTTTATTGATTTTTTTCTTTATTTGTCGATTTTGAATTGTTTTTAGAGTTGGGAATATCAAATGGTGTTTTTGTTTGTAATGATATTTTGTTCGTAATAAACAAGTTTGGATCGAATTTCAATTTTATGTGTCGAAACCCCGAAGAAAAAATCACAAAAGTTTTTTATGATGGAATACTTATGTAAATAAAACACAATTGATGTCATTTAATAATTTTTGGAATGTAACATCGTAAATATTAAAATCACTTTGACAGTTCCTCAAAACATATTAACACTAATCTCAAATAAATAGAAATACGTGCATATTTGAAAAGGATTTAAGATTTAAGATTCTACTAGAATAATATGTAAAAAGAATAACAAAAAAAAATTAATCTACAAAAATAAAAAGTAAATCTTTAGAAGAAGTATATTTTGCAAAACTGGATGCAAAGTTTAAACAAATAAGAGATAACAATCCTGCTTTGTTAGAAAGTTATCCTTACGTAGTTCCAAACGCCTGTTCGTATGCAACCACTCTTACTTCTAGTTCTGCTAGTTACCTCAGTCTCCGAGAGGGGCGCTGAGTTGCAACTCTCCTCTCACTAACTCCGGTGGCTAACGGTGGGTTCCACTTGGGTAGACGCCAATAACAGAGGACGGACACTGTACAGTCGCGCCACGTAGCGGCGAATACCTTGAATTACGAGAAAGTAGAAAGGGTTGCATAGTAGAAAGGCGAAAATGCTGAATTTGAGGAGAATAAGTTTTTACTTCCGCGTACAGAGAGCGCATTGACTTATAAGGCTTTGCTCAGAACTTTCTTCCAGGTAACGAGAAATATGTATAAATTCTTCAGCAATAGGTTACGGGAGAAATCTGTAGATGGCGGTATCTGTTACGCATAGGTAGTGAATGATCACGAAATTGTTTAATGTTGAAATATGACCTGGAAATTAAAGGAAAGAAATATGAAAAGTATTTTTTGTGAACTTGAAAAAAATATCAATGTCGTCTAAAAGTTTTTAAAAAGTAAAGTAACTAAAAAATACATCAATCTTACAGGAGAATGTATCTTTATCAAATAATACGATTAAGAAAAGATCAAGACATTTCCTTGAACTGTTGTCTAGAAATCCTTATTAATAAAATAATTTTATGAGCCACAAAATAATCATAGAGTATAATGGAATTGTTTAAAAAAAATTATATTATTTGTTTTTGATCAAATTTTTAGTATTATGCATGGAAATAAGAAAATTAAAAAAAGCAAATTATTACTATTAAAAGAGAGAATTTTTACATGAGACTTCCAACTGTACCCTCTTGCTGTTCGGATAGTTTATGCATGCTAGTATTTGGTGTGGTGTAAAGTAAAATTTACAAAATTTGCGAGACAACATGTGCTAGGCGATGTGCACAAAACATGTAAAAGATTTGTACTTACTTATGATAGCTGAGAGAGCTAAAGAAACATTATAGTGTCGTATAAATCTCACATTTTTGCTGTGCAGGTGAAGTCCAGCTGTCTCCTTACCGCATTGTGCGAGTGATCGACAACCTTGGCGCAGTGCACGTCGTCCGAAAGAATGCAAAAACCGAATTCGAATGCTCCAGACAGGGATACTATGCTCATCCATTGGGATGCAACAGGTAACACTAGTCAAGAGTAAACTAATATACAACTATCTCAATTGCTCCTATTTTCTATTCATTGTATGTAAAATTCATGGGTACGTTATGGTCTCGTCATGTTCGTAAGATGAAATCATAGGTATCTTCTTTATACAATAATTTCCTTCCTCAAACTTCCCAGCAAATTCTTTAGGAAGTAATAACTCTCCCATAGTATCTTAAAAATATAGAAATAAAGTAGAAATGGTAGGTGCATACCCACAATATGTTGTTACAAGAAGTTGAAACAAGAAAATTGTTCAAAACACGAATAGAGTTAAAATTTTTGAATTGTTTGTAGAGCAAATAGTATATATTTCCCGATTATTTGAAAAATTAATAGAAAATCAATTATATGAAACTATTTTCTGTAGCGGGTATTGCGCATGACACTAGTTTGTACAAAGTACACTACAGTAAAAAAATAACTCACTGCAACATAAATTTCATTGCGATATTTTTCTTATTGCATGTTTTAAAAGTATTCCATGAAGTACATAAGTTTTAGAATTTTCATTTTTTTACATGTGAGCTTCGGTCGTGAAAATATTTAGCTGAGAAAAATAGTAAGGTAAACTCAGGTTTGAACTCAGATTTTTCCAGAGAGGCCAAATTTAATTATCTTTATATGATTATGATATTAAGATTTTAAAATTTGCAAAAATTCATATTATTATTTAAAGGTATATTTTACTTAAGAGCTGTCTAGAATATTTTTAAAAAGCTTTCTCTTTGAAAGTTGTAAACGGTAAGTGGGAGTGAAGATGAAGAAAAAAGTGTATGATTTGATTAATCATTTTATTTCAGCTGATTTTTGTGCATTTTTTATTTAGATACCATTCAATACAGACGTACCTCAAGATTAAGCCGGAAATGAAAACTGAAATATGGAGCTACTCAATTATATTTTGTAATCAATTTAAAATTTGTTGTTGAAAGTCATAGTCAACGAATTTAATTCACAAAGTGAAATATATAACTTATGTAACAATATTATTTCCCACAATATCCTCCCTTTTGTTTTGAAGTAAAGAAAAATATTATGCATTGAATATAATCATTGTCTGTTAGTTTATTGGGAGATAAGATTAACCTTCTTTGAATTCGAATATAGATTTTAGAAATCTAAATACGTTCACTCTGCTTTATTACCTTCATTAATTGGATAATTGTGGCTAAAACGTTTAAGAATAGTAATATTATTGAATGGAGGTGAATGATTATTTCCTATATTTTGTATAAATTTTTGCAATACCATTACTTTCTGAGGTTCATGTTCGAGGGATTCTGAATTTTGGGTTCAATAGTTTTTGCTGAAGTATTATTAATAGAGGGGATTATGGTTTGAATAAGGGTTAAATTTATTCGAACCTATGAGATTAGTTGGGGCGCGTGTAGTAAGATTAGGTGGGACCAGAAAATCACGGATATGTGTTATTGTTTCCTTTATTATTCTCCCTAACGTTTTAAAATACAACAATTTGAACAATAGTGACGAAAAAATATAATTAAATTTGAATCAATCAATTAATCATGTTACGTCGAATGAAAATGGGAGACGGGACCGGGGATCGAACCCGGGACCTTGAGTTTTGTGCGCTCATGCGCATACCGACTGCGCCATCCCGTTCGCCACCCGTGCTCGTCTACCATTGTCATTCAACTTGTGAAACCCAAAGACCTCTGAGGTGGCCTCGTACCTGGCGGTGAGGTTCACCGCAATCTAAGAGATTTCTATGTTTTTGAATCAATCAGTTATTCGTGTAGTACAAATAATATTCTGGAACTCGCTTGACTCGTTTGAAATGTGTAAGAGCATACAAACATGGCGACTGAGCACAACTGTTTCATGATTTGTAAATATCAACCCCGGAAAAGTACAATATATTTCTGAAACGCTCGGTGACCTATAGATAAAAGTGCTGTTAAAATACTTTGGAAAATTTTCTACATACAAAACCAAACTTTTATCACTTTCATGATTTAAATGTTTGTCTTCTATTGAATATAATTGTTTCCCCTATAAGACGGAATGTATTACACCATGGACTTAAATTGCAATCATATCATCGAAAGACTGGTGAGGTATAATTTTCAAGTTGGAATCTCACTAAGTATATGCTACTCTGGTAATTAATGGTTATTTAAAAATTTTCAGAAATTTAATTCTACCAACATTGGTATTACCTCAATGTGTTTAAGACAAATATACACGAAATCTTCCATATTCTGTCTTCGCTGCAGGTTCTACCGCTGTGTGAAGTTCAACCAGTACTCCCGTGACTACACCGTCTTCGAGTACGATTGCCCGGCCGGCCTGGCGTTCGACGAGCGTTGGGAGGTTTGCGTGTGGCCTGGTTCCCTTCCTCGTGGGGCACCTTGCTCGGGCTCCAGTGAGATCGCGCCGGTGCCCCGTGCCCGATACACGTGCCCACGGGTTGAAGGATACTTCCCCGATCCAGAGAACTGCAGATGGTCAGTTACACATGTTGTTTTCTCGTCTTCATTTTACTCACTTTTTCATATACGTAGTATATATAAAGTATTGTATTGTAACGTAGTATATAGATTGCTACTTTATCATGTTTATTTCCCATCTTTCATTTATACATCACTGATGCATAAAAATATTGTTACTATCCTTCTGAAGTTATGTATAAGTACTTCCATCTAAATTATAGTAGTACAATAGATCCGGCACACTCCGGAACTTAAGAGTGGCCGATTAGAATAAATCAGGACTACATAGGATACTATTATAGGGGTCACACCACAATGAATAACATATATATATATATATATATATATATATATATATATATATATAT
>NNCF01125802.1:0-15126 GCA_002313205.1 Laupala kohalensis | reverse complement strand
ATATATATATATATATAATTATCATGTTCATAAAAAAAATATTTGACCAATTCTTTTTTTAAAAAATTGGAGGTCACGAATAGGGATAAATGCCAAATAAATTGACAATGGTCATTTTTTAAATAAACGGTCTCAGTTGAAGTTATCGAACTCCAGCGTTAATGTTTTGGATGTGTTCTTTAAAAAATTTCTTGCTTTGAAATTATCCACAATTTTTGAAAAGTTCACCTTTTCTCTTCTCCTTATTACGTGTACTTTCACTATCTACTAAATGATACCGCACTTTTCACTTGTTCTAAATAGATTGCTAATTACTGTTTACTTCAATAAAATTATTAACTTGAAATTAGTTTTCCTTGTCACGTAATAGCTCTAGATGCTAATAGAAATGTACAATGACGTGATGAATGATGCATTTGCTTAAACAAATAGGTAGTGCATTAAAGTAAAAAATACAAGTTAAAATATCAAAACCATATTTTAATTACGTCTGTAGAATTTTCATTGAATTACCTAATTTAACGATCGTATTCTTATAGATACTCTTTATAATACATTCTTAGCAATATTTCGATCCCCCAGTTTGGACCTTGATCAGGCAACTTCCGAAAAACAATTTTGGTTATCAGTTTAGATGCCGGAAATGGGACAAAGAGTTCACACAAAGACAAGTTTGTGGTTAATCTTCGTCTCATTTCCGACTTCTTAACCAATAACCAAAATTTTTGTCAGAAGTTGCCTGATGAAGTTCCAAACTGGGGAGTCGAAATGTTGCTAAGAATGTGTAATTAAAAATAGGGCATGTAATTTAAGATCGTTTAACTTGATAAATCAATTGAAAAATAAAACTAATAGTATTCAATATCAAGACATACTCACGTACAGTACTCCTCCAAGGATCTGAGTGACTCGAGGCCAACGCGGAATAACTTATCTCCGTCAGTTTCAGTACGGGATCGGAGATAGATGAAGACCTCCATCACGGATTCTGAACGTAGATGAAAACATTCTTAAGTTCCATATCACAATATAATAACAATGATGATAAAGAATTAATTACATAAATAAGAATTTATTTCTAGCGGACCAATTTAAACGGACTTCCTGTTCGACCGTTACATTATATTAAGTAAATAGCGTCCAGGAAATGAACTTATAATTTTCAATTTTCCTTCTTAATTGAGGAACTATTTCAGAACCATTAACATATCGATGTTGTTTCAAAATTGGACTTATCACACAGGAAACAGTTTTGATCTCCTGTCTTGTTCTGTTCCTACAATTTCTAATTCATTTTTGTATGGAGCTATTTTAAAATTAATACCCCATTAAACACAATTCGTCAGAGAAACCATTATGTTCAAATATTATTATTATTATTATTATTATTATTATTATTATTATTATTTCAAATTGAAGATATAGAAGTTCCATGACTCGTTGCAACTTGCATCACTCCCTCACAAAATGAATTGTTATTTTCTTCAATCATCGACATTCCTTAATTGATTCAAATATAATTATGGTTGTAAAAAACAACTTTTGCCTCTTTTTTCAAACAAGTAATCAATATATTGCGTTCGTCTTCTAAATATACGTTTGGAAATTGCTTCAAAACATAATTATGGTGTGTTTCAATATAATTTTGGTTCCTTATTAGTAACTATTTATAGATAATTACAGTTTCCCCCTGCAGCCAAGTTAGTACGTTAGTGACAATTTCAACATCAATGCACATTCTAATTACATCTAAATTTGAATACAAATTAAATGGAACTGGACTAATATAGTCGTATTTGAATAACCCTCGTGGAAATATGTACATCACAGCGTTTCGGAGAAGTAAACACGCATTTTGAATGCGTAGCTAATAAGATGATGCATGGAGTATAATGGTGTTTATTTATAAGTAATGAAAACGTATTTACAATTTCATTTTGCGACATACGTCCGGATGAATTAAGTTTCAATGTATTATCAGAAACAATCCGTATTAATTGTAATATTTTTAATCACATCATTATTTTACAAAATGTAGAAAAAAAACTTTATATTAAGACTACTTGATTATATTTATATAGCAGAATAAATAGTGGCCTATCCATTAATCTTTAAACGAGTTAGTAACGAAAAGTTAGAAACGGCAAGAGTAATAACAATCGTTTACTTTATTGCACTTCTTATATGTTACTAACCTCCCTGTAGTTTGTTTTCACTATTTCAAAATATTGCTACACATGAAATAGAAAAAAGAACTATCTTTGTAGAAACATTTTTAGGGAGATATTAAGTAATTTAGTTATGAAAGTATGAAGTTCATCACGCATAGTTCGAATGTATCAACGACTCTCGATATTTCCTGACAGATTACCTTTATTCATAGATATTTGGGAACTATGACCTTCCTATAAAGTGAATTGAGGATATTAGAATGCTCTCAACCACCAAATTATCCTCAGGTCAGACAAAAATAAATCTAGTAACGGATTCTATATTATAATGAGTAACTACGAAATAAATTTTGAAGAAGAATTCTAGAACTATAAAAGTCTTGGTTTATCAAAGTACAAAAAAAAAAAAAGCTGAATAAAAAGGAATAAGTAGCGCGATTAAATAGATTATTGAAAATCTGTTGTGTACAATTTTTCATTTAGTGATTTTATAAATGACATTCCCCCAGATCAACTTTTTGAAGGAACTGTTTTTTTTCATCATTTATTTGGTAGGGTTTGTTATACTGCAGAGCTTAAATTAATTTCTATAACATTATTGTTTCATTATGTCAACATGCTTATCAATGCATAAATTTAAACTGTTATTTCCCAAGTACGTACAACAATGTTTCAGGTACGTTTAAATTCAGCAAAGGAATAATTTTAGTGCTACAGTTTTGCATTTCGTGGCTGAAGAAACAACACCAATTAAGTGACATTTTCTTTTTTTTGGAAATTGTGTTTCTTGCATCTCTATGGAAACACGCGCATTTCGCATCTTCTTCGTCCATTAGTTCGTCGAAAATCCAACAGAACAATCTGGTGTGATCTCTTTCCTCTAACTATAACGAAATGTAACTTAAATTTACTATCTTTCACGTGGTCATACACAGTTTGCAACAGCTTTTTTCGCAATAAACTTTATTTATTAAATAATATTTATAAAGATAAAACCGTCGATGACCACAAAGGTTCTTCAGCTTTCCTGGAAAGTTGTTTCTTAGGCTGAGTCGTTTCTTAAGCGACGATTTCTAATTTCTTAAGTGACTTTAGAAGAAAAGTGCTGTTTTTTTAAACGTAAATGATGAAATATGTTTAATCGTTATCGCTCTAACTTCTAATTCTTCAGTATTCAAAAATTATGTTTGTTATTTATAATACATAATAATAGTATGTATTACATCTTTTAGCATTCTCATTTGCGAAAAAAATTAAAAATATAATAACTCTTCTCTAATAGAACAATACCTTTGAAACTAATATGAAAAAGTAGGATAGTAAAGAGAGAGGAGGAGAAAGGAACGGGTGAACATTCAATTAAATTTTTGTAATTGTACTCACTTGAGTGACGTAGGTATTTTAATGTTTGCCATTTATTTTGAATAAAATCTATCTTTAAGAAACTGGGATTTATAGAATGTGAGATACAGATGATATTTCATTTCAGCTTCACCCACTAGCTAAAGTAATGGATTTTGAATACATTTAAGGTAGTACGGGGACTCACAAGTTGTGAGATCTTTGAGATGCAATTGTCTTATTGCAATACTATGAATTAGAATGACAAAAAACATCATATTATTTTATCTTGAAATTTATAGTATAACTAACTGATTACCTGACATCACCCAGTACTTTTCTCAGACTAATCTATTTTTACTCAGGAAGAAAATAAAATCTATCTATATAGTAAGATAAAAAAACGTTTACTTAAAAAAAAAACATATACACAACGTCCCAATTTTACAAATTCATAAAAATACATTTAGTAGGAAACTTGAATGTATTCGCCATCTCGCGGGAGTCGCGTCGGTGGAATATTCGCTTCGAAGGTATGATGTGGTTGCATCGTTTCATCACGATTCTTTTAAAATCTAAACTTTTTTATCTAAATTACATAAGCTGTCGTGAACATTTCTGTTAAACAATATCGCCACTCGGAGGTGTCAACTTACCTCTAACCATTTACGCATCGTAAGCGAATGTGACTCTTTCCCGATTTTATTGACATTTACTATTAGAAATCAGTTTCTATCTTTCTTTTCACGCATTTTTAAAATAAAAAGTTAGCCTATGTTCATCCTCAACATCTAAACTATCTCCTTGCCAAATTTCATCAAGATTGGTTCATTGGTTAAGCCGTAACCAAGGTAACAAACAAACAGACACGCTTTCGCGTTATGCATTTACGTATTAGTATATGGATAATAACAATTTTTAGGAACTGACTAGTTTCGTTTATGGTAACAAAAAGCATGTAGAAGTATGGCGGCTTTGGATAAAATATTTCATGATTCTCATGTCACCAAAAAGGTAAACAATTTTTGAAGTGTTCTGCGGAGTGTAATTAAACGGCATGTAAAAATAACTGTACATTTCTATGAATTAAACAAAACTTGTGACAGAATTATCTCATTTACATGGTTGGTGAAAGATTATCGATTGTGATGAAATCATTGTAATTTTGTTTATTTATGTCTTTTTACACATATTAGTGACATTTATAACGTTGACGAACCCGTTTTGATGGCTCCTGTAAACAAAATATTGGAAGTAACCAAACACGTGCTTTTCCTGCAGGTTCTTCGCGTGTTTGGATCACGCCCGAGACGGAGCCACTCCTCTAACCGCCTACGAGTTCCGTTGTCCTTTCGGCCTGCTCTTTGACGAAAGCCGCTTGCTCTGTGATTGGCCCTGGAATCTCGAAGGTTGTGGAGCATCTGGTCGCGCTTTCGTTGCTGGAGGTGCGGCGTTCGCTCAAGGCATCCATTACGAAGCGGCTCTCTTCGGTGATGCGGCTCGATCTGGACCAGCCACTGGCATCAGCGGCGTTTACTCCTCCGATGGTAGTGGAGCCGCCCGTACCATACACACGTCGGCCAGCGTCTCCAATCTCGGACTGACTCAGAAGGCACAAGCTGCTTATAGCAGTGCGGTACATACTGGAGCCGTGTCTGGAAACGGAGCTTTCGTTGTGGGATCAGGACGATCCAATGCTTATGCTGCAGGTTCATACAATGAAGGACGCCAATATTCTGCTTTTGGTTCCATCCCCGACTCTTTGGTTTCTGGAGGAAGGGTTGTTGGATCCGGAGGTGTCGTACTTGGAGAGAATGTGGCTGTTTCTCTCAACGAAGGGTCACGGTTTGGACTTCTGGAAGGAATATCTGCCGCTAGAGCTAATCAAGCGGCAGCTGCTAATGCCGCCGCTGCGAATGCGATTGCTAGAAACGCAGCTAACGCAGGAACCGGTCTGTACGTCTCCGACGCTCAGGCGGCAAATGCTGCTTATGCTGCCAATGCCGCTAACGCCGCTGTCGCCGCCAATGCTGCCAACGCTGCTGCTAGAGCTAATCTAGCTTCCAATGCTGGAGTATACGTTTCGGATGCTCAAGCCGCCAATGCTGCATACGCGGCGAACGCTGCTGCACATGCTAATGCTGCCGCAATAGATGTTGCTAATGCGAATGCTGCGGTGGCACAGGCTGCACATGCAGCGAATTCTGCTAACGCTGCTAATGCTCAAGCCGCTTACAACGCCCATGCTATCAATGCAGCACATGCTGCTAATGCTCACGCAGCTTACAACGCCAATGGTATCAATGCAGCACATGCTGCTCATGCTCAAGCAGCTTACAACGCAAATGCTATCAATACTGCCAACGCTGCTAATGCTCAAGCAGCTTACAACGCAAATGCTATCAATACTGCCAACGCTGCTAATGCTCAAGCAGCTTACAACGCAAATGCTATCAATACTGCCAACGCTGCTAATGCTCAAGCAGCTTACAACGCAAATGCTATCAATGCTGCACATGCAGCAAATGCTCAAGCCGCATACGCTGCCAATGCAGTAAACGTTGCCAATGCCAGGGCTGCACAACAGACGCAAGCTGCTTACTCAAATGCAGCAGCTAATGCCGCCAGACTTTCAAACGTTGCTAATGCAGCTGTGGCACAAAATATCTTCGGAAGTCGTGGTACATCTATTGTCTCCGGAGCAGTTCCTGTGGCCCNTAAGAGACAGATTGTACAGCAGGTGCCGACTGCAGTGTATACCAGGCCCATTGCTGAGGTACGTCCCGCGTTGCGAGTTCAGACAGTCACCGCCAGGCCTGCAGTAGCTATTCAACCAGTTTCTGTTACACAACCCGTTGCTGTGTCGCATCCTGTCGGTCTCGTGCAACCTGCCGTCGCTGTTCAACCTGTACAACATGTAACCATTCGTCCTACATTACAGCGAATACAACCTGTATCGGTCGTGCAACAGGTGCATCCTTCGATTCAATCAGTACCAGTGATCCAGGATACAAGACCCAATGTTCAGACTATATCTTATCAACCTGTAGCTAAGACTGTCATTCAACCTACTGCACAGACGTACATCAAGAGCACACCCCTCCTCCAACCTGTGGTAAACGGTATTGCTATTCAACCTACCGTTCAACCATACTCAGTTGTGCAACCAACGGCACAATCTGTGCCTCTTGTTCAACCCGCCGTGCAAGTTCAACAAGTACACAATATTAGAACTGTTGTACCAGTTGTACAGAAGACTCCAGCCGTTTCAGTATTCCGTCGCCCCGTTGCACAACCTGTCACTGTAATTCAACCACCCGTCCAACCAATATCTGTCGTGCAGCAAGTCGCAAAAGTTATTCCCGCGCAGCCAGTTCTTCAACAACAAGCATATGTTCAGCAACCTATTCAACCGATACAATATGTCCAATCTACACCACGTCCTATTTCAATCGTTCAACCAACAATCCAACCTGTTGTTCAGCCAGTGTCTGTGGTGCACAGGGCCCAGCCAGTTCCTTTTGTACAACCAGTTCAACAAGTCCCTATTGTCCAACCTATTGCTCAACCTCTTCCAGTTCAACCCATCACAAAGACTATATTCCGGCAACGCCTTCAACCTACTCTTCAACCAACCTTGCAACAAATTCCTGTTGTACAACCCGTCGCTCAAGCAGTTCCCCTTCGACCAGCTTTTCAACAAATTCCTGTTGTACAGCCTGTCGCTCAAGCAGTTCCTCTTCGACCAGCTATTCAACAACTTCCTGTTCTCCAGCCAGCAGTCAAAGCTATTCCGGTTCAACCTATTGCGCAAGCTATCCCTGTTCAACATGTTGCTCACGCCGTTCCAGTCGTACGACCTACAGTGCAGCCAGTTTCGTTAGTTCAACCAGCCATTGCTGTACAACCTACTGTGCAATCAGTACCTGTAGTTCAGGCTAATTATGGTATTCGTGCACGCGTACGCACTCGCCCCGTGATTCAACCTGTTCAGCCAGTGTTCCAGCAGGTCGTTCAACAAGTGGCTCCAGTGGCTGTGGAACAGCGTCGTCTTCGTCCTCGTCCTTTCGCTGTGATTCCCACTGCCGCACCAGCCATTTCAGTCACTGCCGCCCCAGCGGTAGCAGTCACGCCAGCATCTGTATCGTTCAGCAGGGCTTTCTATAAGACACCAGTTGTGCTATCCACACCTGCTCAGGAAGGTTTTATTCCTGTGACAACACCAAGGCCTGCGTACACTTTGTCTTCTGGCTACCAAACAGCACGTCGCAAAAACGCAGGGCTTGTCTCAACAGTAGTTCCGCCAGCCACATTGGAGTACCAACGTCCTACTTACGCAATCCCTGCAGCAGAGATAGCCGCAGCTTATCCCACTGGAAATGAATTCCAAGCAGGATATCTCCGAGTTAATGGCCAAAATGGACTGAGAGGAGCTGCTTTAGGTTATTCCCGGGGACAAATAGGCGTCGATGTTGCCCCTGCTGTAGCCAGCGGAGTGCGAACTGTATATGAAGAGAGCTTTACCGCGCGACCACAATTTATTCAATCGTACTCTACAGCAGGTCCTTCTAATGTGTACTTGCCCGCAGTAAAAACAGTTGGTGTTGTCTCAACGACTCCCCGCCCAGCTTTCCTGGACGTGGTAACGAGGAGACCATCAACTGACTACGTAATTGCAGCTCCAAAGATTGCAGTGACACCAAGTGTCCGTGCAGGAATTACTTATGCCGGCTCAACCACCACTACTAGGAGACCAACTGTTGATGAATACGTGGCTAAGTCTCGCACAGCAGCTTCCAGACTCGAAGGCGTCAACCGAAAGGGCTTTACCGCTAGACCACGTGGAGAAGTAGGACGCAATGATCCCGCAGTTCAAGTTCTTCTGGATCAATATTCAGAAGTCGGTTCCCTCAACACCGAGAAGAACGACTACATCCATGGCGTGTTACTGGGTGACACATTGAGACGTATTGCAGCATCGACAGCAGCTCTCGATTCATCAACCGTTGGCACCACTTTGGGTCTATCCAGCACAACTGAAGGGTATTCCAGTACTACACCTATTTATTTGAGCTCGTCCGGTGCGTACTCTTCTTCTACTGAAGCTTCGGTGCGACGTGGACAAGGATCCGGTCGTTACCGAGCACAAGGTTCTCGGGCTAGAGTGTCCTCGGATGGAGACAGCGCCGTTGTAAATGCTTTGCTCGACAACTACTCTGGAAACTTTGGAGGAGTTCTCGATGGTAACAAGGAAGGTTTCATTCAAAGCGTCATCAGTCAAGGAAGCGCGGGAAGGACCCGAGGAAGAATATCATCCTCTACCATTAGTCCAGCCGTTCAATCCACAACACAAGCTATTATTCGTGACGGACCATCCACTGTCCGTTCTGGTGACTACGAGAGTTCCTACGAGGATGTACAATCTCTCCTGGACCAGTATTCTGGCAAATTTGGTGGTGTTCTTGAAAGTGGCAAAGAAGAGTTCATTAGTGATGTTTTGTCTGGTCGGGTTAGTTCAACAACCGCTGCGTCCGCGAGTCGTGGAAGGGTACGTACTCGTACAAAAGAACCTGTTGTAGTCATCAGTCGACTCAGTGACGTTAATCCTTTGCTCATTTCCAAATTGGGAGCTCAATGCACTTGTAAATCTCAACCAGTTACATTAAATCGTGGTTCTGGACGTGGTCGGGCTCGTATCGTCTATGATGATGATGGCGATGAAAGTGATGAGGACGGTGACGGTGCCTATGACTCTGGTGACGGATATGGTGACCGAGATGTTGACGGTAGTCGTGGAAGAGCCGGTGGGCGTGATGGTGACGGTAGTCGTGGAAGATCCGGTGGTCGTGGAAATGATGAGGGTCGTGGAGGAGACAACGGATACGGACGTGGTCGTAATGGTGGACGAGGAAGAGGCGATGCTCGCTCCGGACCCAGAGCTAATGGACTTCCATCTGTTTTGGACACCAATCTCGCTTTGGGATATTCCACAGTCGCACCCGGGTCCGTCGCGATCCCTGTTCGTGGATCTCGCATCACTGCAATCCCTGCTTCTACCATTCGTCCGGTGGCGGTCACCACAGTCGTTGACGGTGCTCGAGTTCTGGGAGCTTCGACGACAGCTCTTCCCATATCACCTCGTCTCTCCGTGGCTCCCATCGTTGTTGGAGCGGCAGCTCCTATCGCTGTGGCACCTCTTTTATCCACAACGGTATCTGCACCGACAGTACTGGTTGGACAGCGAGTGAGAAGTCGTGGTCCCGCGAAGGGAGCTGGTGTGGTAGTCACCAACGCCGTAGAAGCTGAAGATGCTGGTGGGGAAAGCACACCGTTCGATCGTTATGGTCCTGGTGGTTGGCGTAGTTTGGACGAGACACTCCAAGGCTCCGTGGATTGCCAGAGGCCTGGCCTGTTTAGACATCCTAAGTACTGTAACAAGTTCTACGCGTGTCATTGGGACCAATGGAAGGGTCGGTACACGTTGCACGTGTTCAATTGTCCTGTGCATTTGGCATACGATCAACAATTGGGAGCATGTAATTGGCCATCACAAGGTCCCGGATGCGCAGATAACCAATTACTACTGTAAACGATTTGTCGTGCTTACAAGAGCCTACGAAAAGTTACCATTTCCTTTGTATTTCTCCTTTGTTGATCCTGTTTTTTTTCTTCACTGGTCAGCTTCCTTATTATACATTCACTTATTTACGTTTCCCTAAATACTGAAGAAATCTTAAGCTGTATTTATAAACATGCTAATTAAATAGGGATGCTGACACATACACACACATTTCTAGCGGAATATCACAGGGTAGTGAATTAGTATATCGTCTATTTCTATGGTTCACCATTTCAATACTTTTTTTATCAAGGTGAATATTTTACTTATTTGAAGAAATATTTTTAATCAACCTAGACCGTGAAATACTCTAATTGGTTAAAACTTGTTCTGAATCACTCATAAAGAGAACATTTTAGGAATTACAGTTGTAACTGCATCGCTTTAACGTGTTCTACACAAAAACAAATTTGAATGTGTGAACACGAAGTCTTCCAATAAAGTACGTGATACTATGGTAAATATTTTATCGCATTCTAAATACTAAATGATAAAGTAAAACTCTTTTCGGGTTAATACAACATCGCATACCGCAAGTGTCATTTTTAACTTGTCGTTTACATTTTGAAGAGGTAAATACTAGGCACACCATCATATCATTTAACAGGAAAGTAATGAAGGTTTATTTTACCCATTTTATAAAATTTCAAATAAAATATTAAAATGTGCCAAATATATTATTGTGCCATTCGTATCAGTATACGAGAATCAAATATGAGTAATTTTTTAAAATTAAGTTTCATGTTTTACACAACGTAAATAATCGTTTCAATGAATCTTTAAGTTAATCAGTACTCACTGCTTTTGGAAGATGTGAACTGTAAGGTACCTTTTAATTTTCACTAAAATATTTCAGTACAAATTATCTTCTGCTAGTTTGGTGATATGTTGTGCCATGAAATTGATTTAGAATTTCTTTTCATTCATATGTCATTTGATCGCAACAGTGATTGCATAAATCGCAGATACGCGTAATTAAGTTTGCTGATAAAATTCAGCTAATATAGGACTCTTATTTGTATTTCATTTAATATTATAGGTATCGGTGGAATCCATCGATGCCTATTTCAGTTGGTCGAATTAATGACCTTTTAGTGTAATGAGTCAATTTGTATATGAGAGTGTATATGTCGTTTTGTGTATATTAGTTCTATAAGAGAGTAATAGGGTGTGAATATAAGGACTCTGAAAGTCGTAGATAGGGATTTTTATTATGGTTGTTAGTTCTCAATGGGTTGCTCTATCACATATGTAAATACCGTAAACGCCTATATTTTTTTGTTCACATAAATCCAAATTGTGGCCTTGCTTGGGGAGTTTTCAACAATAAGCATAGATCTAACGATTTTCAGGTTATGTGATCACCAGTCAATCCGGGCGAGGTTGCAAAGAAGTGATTTCAATCTACTGCCATTTACTTCCCATAACATTACTACAATTATTTATTCCCTCAGCAAAGCTTTCATGTAACATTGTGTCTTCTATTTTTCATGTTTCTTCTCTGACTTGTGTAATTTATTAATTTATTCCTTCATTTCATATTTATTAGTGTAAAATTGTATCTCAATATATTTTTTCAATAAACCATGTGAAATAATGGTTAAGGAACATAATTGTCTTATGTGTCTTCTTTTGGCTTATAACTGTAAATACCTTTACCTTAAAAATGATGAGAAAATAGGTATGAACTATTGTACCTTGTGTACATTAAATTCCAAGTTGCATTTCTATCCGTAGGACACATTAAATCTATACTGTGACATACCATTGTTATAATGGAGAGTCACACTTGGAAAAAACAAAACAATTTTGTAATTTTAGGACTCAACATTTCATAAAATTTCACTTTCAACATTTCATTGAAGTTTAAATTTAACTTTTCCTTAAATTTATAATTTTGATTTAGTTACTGAAGTGTGGTCATTCTTTCTCCTTTATTCTAAGGAGATATCGTTCTTATTTCAAATCAGCAGTATGATCATGAACCATATTATCTTTCAACCAAACGTTTCACCTCATGTTGCGGAACAGAACGTAAATATTTGAGACTATTGGATAACTTTCTGTCGAACACAAACACTTCTATTAGCTATTTTACTCAGTAGTTCATGTGAAACGAAAGGAATACAATTTTAATTGATGTTTTAACTGTAAAAATATATTTTTTCGTAAGTAAATATGTTTTAAATGTTAAGACCTTCACCAATTCACTTGTTTCGTAACTTGTTTTCAACGGCATGGTTGTCCTCATCAGTAGATGTACAAGACATTACAAAAAATATACTGATACAATAACAAGATAAATTAAAAAGATAAAATATTATTTTTAAAAGAATAATATTCCTGTTAATCTAACACACATGTATAACAACATTTTCATCGATTTCTGTCGTGAAGAATGGGAAATTTATGGTTTCTCAATGTTGACATCCCAAACACGAATACATTTAATCCATAATATCAGATGTATCTTCGTGTTTTCTGATAATTGTGACCAATAATTCCATTAATGTAATTTCATCGACAAAATTCCCTACGGTCAGCATTACATGGTGTAGTTTATTCTATTGTGGAATTCATACTATTTTATACGTCCCCATTCACCGGGTAATGGAGAATATGAGATAGCCATTAACATTTTTCTCGATTTAATCTGTTTACGTCACTTGTATTTCGAGTCCTTGAAAATAAATTCCATAACGTAAGTTTATATCTCAAACATGAAATTACACTGTGATCGCACTAGTTTCAACGAAGTTGTTCACAATATCTATATACTGATAATTAAAATAATCCATTAATGCAATCTTCGTTTTAAAATGTTTTATTTGTTAATTATGAGAATTACAATAACGCTTTTAGGCTCTGAAAACTATAATGACTACATAAGAGATAAAAACGTACAAGTTTTATGTACATTAAGGTCAATTGTTTCATTAGAAGAAAAATACATTTTTCCGTCGCATTTTTTTTCAAAATACAGATCATAAGTACTGAGAGAAACCGGCTTTAAAAAAACAACTTCTGTGAATTTACGTTAAAATTTACGTTGTTTTAGTTATTTCACAATTTTTTTCAACTTTTATATACCGTCCCTTTAGATATATTTATTTGATTATTATGTGTATTTTTTAAGCGTAACTCATTACTTGATTACAACCATTTAAAATATGTTTACAAATATATTTTGTTGGTAAAGACATTAAAACATCTCTTTACGTCATTTCCTAACGTGACCATGAAAGTTTTAATTCACTCATAAATGCATCCGTATCCCATTCTTAGCTTGAGGAGAGATTCGATTCGCAGTCAGAGTGTTAACAGACGGGTCAAAATATCCCTAATAGAGTTTCAGATGACTTGAAGGAAAATATCTCTAGCTCATAATCATTTCTGCTTGTCATGTTCATGAAAGAATTGTGTGCAATAATTCTCTAAAATAGTACGTCTTGAAGAACTGACGTCCGATGCTCATCCGGTGACGTCATTTCCTGAGCCGATCTTTACCATGACCTTCCTGGGACTCCGGTGCGTGTAACCTTGGAGAGAGATTTTGCTTATATGGTGAGTGGAAGAATTAAGTTGAGTGAAGAACAGAGGTTTTTGTAACTGAGGTACATGGTCACTCGCCGATCCGCAAATGGTTGCGTTATTCACTACAGTAATCCAAGAATCTCCCATCTGTTCACCAAAGAGAAAGCACATGAGACTCACACATTTTTTCCCCCGTCATATTCTTCTACATGACAGAGTTTGATTCAATAACAAAAAATTCAAGAATCTCCAAGATGGATAAAAATGTGAAAGGGCAGTTTTTACGAAGATACGTCTTGTTTAGGGGCGTGTTTATTGTAACAATAAATCGTGAATTTAGTGTTATTTCAACTCTTATGATTTTTAAACACTGTCCTCAGAATAATCTGTAGTTCGATAATAACTTGTACATGTAAATTTACAAACATGTTTGCGATAAATTACAAACATATTGACATTATATATGTATTATAACTCGCAGCTAACTTTTTGTCTTATCTAGGAACTTTTGCTGAAATTTTTGAATCCGCCTCTGCCTTAGGGCCTTTGATCGGAATTGATGGAATACGTCCCTTGCTTGCTTCCGGAGAGTAAATTAGTTTATTGTCCTCCACGTGGTCATACGCAGTCTGTACTGTTTTTTGACAATAAATTTATTATTAAATTTATTAATGGGAAATAATGACTTTCCTCTTGCGCCGGGCGATGCTCGGGGCAAATTTCGGTACCTCTAGGAAAGCACTCATTCTCATTTTCGGAAATGTTTGACTCAATAGAAAATGATGTTACTTCACTTCACTGCATAAGTACTAATAACACAGGCGCGCGCTCACATACGCAAATCGAAACCCAGAAGGTAGACCCTACTACCCCTATGTATTTTGGGACGCTGAAACCGATTATGACAATAAAATAAATTTTAATTATCCAATTTCCCCTTAGCACCTCTCTACAGCCCCCATGGGGTTGAGATTTCGTTTTTCATGAAAACGTATAATATATGTATATTATCTAGTATTTTGGTGAGCTGAAAACGAATATAACGATAAAATCTGATTTCATAATATGCATACATTTTCAATTTTCATAACGAGTATTAAGTTCAATTCCCATCCTCTGGGGATGGTAAGGGTTGCTAGCAGGTAATCGGAATCATTTTCTATCGTCGTATTCAGTTTCAGAGCACCAAAATATCCGAAAATACACACACATTGTATATTTTCAGAAGAAGCAAATTTCAACCACTCATGGGGATGCTAAGGGATGGTTGGGTAGTTAAAAGGGTCTTAAAGGAATGCTATGGGGTAGTTGGGTAGTTGAAAGGGTCTTAAGGGGATGCTATGGGGTAGTTGGGTAGTTGAAAGGGTCTTAAGGGGATGCTAAGGCGAAGATGGGTAGTTGAAAGTGTCTTAAGGGGATGGTAAGGGGTAGATGGGTAGTTGAAATGGGGCCTAAGGGGAT
>NNCF01125801.1:138356-156002 GCA_002313205.1 Laupala kohalensis | reverse complement strand
TCCATTAGCCGTTCTAAGCCCCCGACCGCGCCCCCTGAATCGGCTGCATTCGACACGGACGGTGCCGTTTGTTCCCCGACCACGGTACCTTCAGTTGCGACCACGTTTTCTCCTTCCATCTCCGTTGCCAACTCTACTACGGAACCATCACTATCTTCGCTCATCCCCTCCAAATCTCGCCTCACATTAAATCGGTCTGCCATTTTGTTTGGTAAATCACACACACGATTTCGAAGACACAAAAAATAATTTCACACCCCCAAAANAAAAAAAATACACAGTATGCCCTTGTTGCACAGAAACAAACGCTATACACACAATATCAAAGGAAAAAAATATCACAAATAATTATCAGAATATTCGTTTCACTCTCTTTGAAATGTCGGTTCACCACGTGGTGCACTAATACACAAATTGTCACAATTAATAAACTTGGAACGCAAATCTTGGATTACCATACACAAAAAAATAGTTAAATAGCTAACCAATATGTCCCACAATTTCATTAATGCGCACACAAAATATTTTCTACACGGTGACCAACATACATCGAAGTCCCTGTTCGGGCGCCAATAATATCTAACGTACCCTTTTTGGGATAAAACATACAAAATTATGTTGTAAATTAATTATTGGGTACAAGTTAAGATAGTTATAATTAAATAAAATAAGTTCGGACTTCAGATGTGAATGAACAACGTATATTCTGATAGATACACAATTTACATTTATAATTGCTACACATTCAATATTCCCCACATAAAATTATTGAACAAGTGATATTCTCGTCGTGTACAAATTATTTTTCGTCGTCCTGAGCTCACCAAGCATATATTGTGCATTTACATTTAATTACAATCTTCAAATTTAATACTATAAAAGATTCTATTCACAACAAAAACTAAGCACACAATGAGCTCGTATGGTTCTTGATCTTGAAATTTAGTTTTACAGTTCATTGACTCAATTTACTTTTATCTTCTTTCTTCTCGGCTATTCTTCCAAAATAAATTACATTAAATTTCGACAATAATTACTTCGATGCCAATTTTCTCTTTACAATACTCCTTAGCATCAAATCACAATGATTAAAATGACTTCCCTATCACGCGAACACACTTGAATAATGTTGCCTCACAGAGACTGATACTCACTAAGTCCAAATCTTTCTTCCGAAATCGTGATTGTGATTTTACCAACCAAACTGCTGCTCGTTCTCGACAAGTCGTCTCAGCTGGGCTGTTCGTTGACCTTGGAGTAGTGGTGTACTGACCGCCTTCTGGCCACGTGGTTCGCTTAGGACTGCTTCCCCTCCAAATACTGGCGTCGGCTCGTTCGGTCGCGTACGAATACTTTCGAAATAGGATGAAGCTTTCTCGGAGCTTACTTCAACCGATCTTATGCTTTCCGTTTGATTCACTGCGGTCGTACTATCAAAACTATCGTGGATTTGAATCTGTCTGGAAATAATGTTCGTTCTCACGTAGACCGTACGAAAGTCCTGATCAATTTTGATCACACAATGCTTATGCGGTTAACTTCCCTTTATACTTCTTAATATCACGTGCGTTTAGATTTCGCCTTTCCTGCAGCTAATTCTCGTACTATCGAAACTTATGTTCTCCAATGCATAAAAACTAACCGCCTCGTACTACTTGAGAACTCCGTTCCACGATGTTACTACCACGATTGATATTCAACGATTCCGCTTCCTATCACGATGTCACCACCACGAGTGATGTTCAACGATTGAGCTTTTCTATCACGATGTCACTACCACGAGTGATGTTCAACGATTGAGAGAGAAGCCTCGTTGCGCCTTCCCAGCTCGACCTCAACCCCCACTCATTTTCATAGTTCACTTATTACGCCAATCAGACTCCCCTTTTGTTCTTCGCTCCACGAGCTTCCTAAGGTGCGTTCATAGTTTTGAGTTCTACGCGTCGCCTATCCCAAAACATACCACCGCTTCGTCTCGCTGTTAGAATTCGCTCCGTTCGGCGCTGTATTTGAATCCCCGTTCAATGTATTTTACCCCAACTCGTCGTTATATCCTCAAAAAAAAATCTATTAAATATCGTATAATTACCTAACGAATCTGGGTCGTTAGAATATATATATATATGTAAGTATGTATCTCGTTTCGGCCAGCTAGGACCACGAGTGGCGAGTGCTAGGAAGGTTGAGTTTTGTGTGAGTTTTACTCACTAGACACATCGTGAATTTTACCGAGCAGAAAGTGACCATAAGGGTATCCTTATAAGCATAAATGAGAAATTACATGGAAAGGAAGACGTGGAGGAGAGAAGTTTGGACAATCTATTGAACAAAATTTGAGCAAAGGATGAAAAAAAATTTTATTGAATGTGAGATGAACGGAGACAAGGAGAGAGAAAGTGTGGATGATATGTCTGTCAGGATACAGTTAACTTTATTAAAAATCTGTGCTTAATGTACGTATGAAAAACAAAATATGAATAAAGAAGGTCAACGATGGTTGTGCCAAGATCTTACGATGCTAAAAAAAGAAGTACAAAGAAGCAAAAGAGATATGCAATCTTCAAGAAAAGCAAGTTATACGGTGAGATATTTTAAAAGAAAGTATACGAATGTAAGGAGAAGATATAAAAGAAGAATATTAAAGGCTATGAGGGAAAATATGTGTGGAAGATAGTTTGCAAATAAGTGTCTGGGGTTTATCTATGTCAATGGAGATTAAACATTGTGTCGGCGGTACATGGTACATACCTTGAGACAAAATATATTTGAAGCAACGGAATGGGAAGAAAACATATCAGTTACTTTTACAAAACTTGGTAAAAGAAACACAATTAGTTGATTTTGGTGGCATCGAGGAAGAGGAATGTACATCTGTGTATCAGGAAATACAAACGCAAACAGTAGAAGAAATGGTGCAGAAACTGAGAAGTCACAAGTCACCTGGTTTTGCCCTCACAACATACGAGATCATAAAAAAGGGAGCGAAAACGTTGTGGAAAACATTGTTGATTTTATTCAACAAATGTCTAGAAGATACTTATTTCCCCAAAAGTAGAAAAATTGCCAAATTAAAACTATTTTAAAGGGGCAAGACAAGGACTCCAGATCTCCTAATTCATATAGACCAATATGTCTCCTTCCCACAGTCGGGAAGATTTGAGACAAAATACTGACAGAATGTTATTTTCCAGAATAACACCAAAAGTTGACTCAAGGACAATATGGATTCCGATGAGGTTGCGGAAAAGACGTCGTAAAGTTTAATGGCGCAAATAATTGAGCGACAAGCAAAACATTGCATATATTAAAGCAACCTTTGACAGTGTGGAGTGGAAGGAAATATGGACGACGCTACCCACGGAAAGTGGATACACGACAACATGGAAGTAGACGGGCAATCGATTGTTGGAAGCGTTATACCCGACTGATGGCATATAAGAGTGGGACTATGCAGACTTCAATAGCGATGATGTAGAGACTATCACACTAGCAGAAATACGGGAAACAGCAAGCAAAATGGCACCCAAAAAGGGTCCATGTTATGACAATATAACTCATAATTTGATGCATAATACACTAGATGTAACAATAAACAAGTTTTGTGATACATTAATATATAATTAATAACTTACGAACTTTTATGGACGAATAATATTTATATTTTCAGTGAAGAGCTCACAACGTTTTGACTTGGATTAAAGTCGTCATCAGGTGATCAAGTAATAACAAATTATAACAATAAACATAACAGGACAAATGAACATGATATAAACAGGAATATAAAAACAAAATGTGTTTACAAAAGCGCAGAAACACAAACATGTTATAATATTGTATTGTATTGTGTGGCGAGCCCTTGTGGTATTCAAGCTGAAAAACATCATGAATGGAACGTTGTTCCAATCATGATGTACGGTATAGGCATCAATGCCTGAAGTACCGATTAAGCAAGCAAGTAAGCATTGTATTGTATTAACCAGATAGTTTTTCAGTGTCTGTGCGTAGAATCAAACTCCCATGTGTATTTTTTATAAATATCATTTCTGATATACAACGTTTGTAATAATTAACTTCTATGTCCAAAATTAATATATTTTCCCTATCCATCAAGTGATCATTATTAATGCAACGTGAGGTAACTACACTTTGTCCTACTTATTTTAAATTTATTATGTGTTCCTATATTGTAGTTTTTAACCATCTTTTTGTTTGAGCTACGTAGCTAGCATTACAATCTTTACATTTTATTTTGTATACTACGTTGTTAGTATTCATGTGATCTTTCTTATCTTTCCCTTTCGTTGTCAAATTATTCCTTTTATTTTTAAATGTTGAAATTATTTTCATATTTTTATCAGTCTTAAGTAATCTATAAAGTGAAGGAGTTATGAACTTGTTATAAGAAAACCCTGTATAAATCATATTATCTAGTGGAGGTTGCGTTAGTTGCTGACTGTTTCGAATGTAATACAATCTCTTTTTAATGTAATTAGCGGAAAGTATGTTACGCACCATTAGAATCGAGGACTGCGTAAACCCACGTCGAAACTTAGTGAGCTATTCACAAAAAATAAAAATATTATTCGTTCATAAAAGGTCGTAAGGTTTTAATTATTTATTTAATTAGATTACATAATGTACGTTAATAGTAGTAGAATTAATAATTATAATTTAATTGATTAATTAAATAATAGTTACCAATTATTAATAATAAAATTAATAAAATAATAATAATTAATTAGTTAATAAACATGAAAAATTTGCCAAACGAGTACTTGATACCAACAGCATAAAGTTCTCGTACTATTGTGTTTAAAAGCACATGGCCCTTTCCTATCGAGACAAATGAATTTGATGTAGTAACAATATCCAGCGTATGATGGCGTTGAAGATTCATGATGCACGTGAGCTGACGACGCTTTTCGTATACATAGAAAAGGTTGCCCCACTCTATGAGTGCCGTCTCCTTGCCTAACTCTATGCTTGTACCTTTTGTGTAAAAACGACAAAACCACATTACAAAAACATCGTAAGAAGGCCTCGGGGTCTGACCCCGATAATCCTTGTGCGTTTCGCAGCAGTCGATGTGAGATCCCCACGTGAGAAATTGAAACGTTCAATTTCTTTAATTCACAAATATCTCAGGAATCAGGTGGCCATTTTGAGTGGAGCTAACATCGTAGGATACGGGTGGAATACAGCTTCTTTGTGGTAATAACGTGCAACGTGGTAATAATGTAGTAATGAAAATCATACAGTGATGAATATAAATCCGAATCAAACCATAAATGTAAGTGATATGCCAATTTTCGCACAATTTTAAAGGGAGTAAACCTAAAGAAGTCAAGTATGATTCTAAATGTCATGTTTCACTGCTGATAAATGTATATGTTAGATAGATAAACATAGATGATAAATATTACGATGTAGTTTAGAAAATTTTCAGTAGACTTTACACTAATACAGAAGAATATTTTTATTAAATTCAGTAGCTAGAGATTTTTATGTGAAATATATAATATGGTAAAAATGTTTCGTTATGTTTGTGTTTTCTGGTTTCCTTTAACTAAAAATTTAAATATTTACCATGATTGGATTTTATCACCTGGGAGAAAAGGTTTTTTTATCTCTTCAGAAGTATGTTTTTGTTGTATTATACGGAAGAGTGCATGAGTTAAATCTCTATGATAGTTATGTGGGAAAAAATGGTTTCCATATTCATGTTTGTGACAATAAAAAAAATTCCGATGAATCATTTATGTTCACTTTTGGTCCAGAAGTATACTATTGTTTTTTTCTTTTTATTATTTTTTAGTAATTCAGACAATTAATATATTCATGTATAAATAGAACTGAAGTAATGGAAGTATTAATATTTGTGTTTGTTTTTTGTTTGTTTAATGTATACAATAAAAAAATATAACCGTTGTATTAGAGCTAGTGAGAACAACATTTATGTATTTTGTCAAGATGTAACTTTTTTAATGTGTCATTAGTTAGTTATTTTGATGTTTTAAAGAAAACTCTATTGCAATTATATTTTAATGATGTATTCAATATTATTTGTATCTTATTTTTTTCTCCTTTCTATAAAGTTATTAATATTTGCATTTTATTATAACATTGAGGGCAACATTCATGTATGTATGTATGTAGCATTTTTCTTGTGTCATTCAGTTAGTTATTTTGATTTTAAAAAAAGAGCTGTATTGCAATTATAATGTTAATGATGTTTTCAATGTTATTTTTTGTCCTATACAAAGCATTTATGTTTGCATACATATTTTTAAGTAAAAATAAGTTTGAGATCTTATTTTAAGTTGGTTAAGAAAGGCGAATACTCAGTTTTTAGTTTCCAGACTATCATAGTAATGAGTGATATTTAACAATTACATTCAGGTTAAAGACTAACTGTAACATATGAATGATAAAAACTATTGTGTAGTAGTTTTTTAAAAGCAGAAATAAGGTATGCGTAAAGTATTTTGAAGGTATATTTATGTTTCCATATAACATTTTATTGCTTGTTTATTTATGTTTCAACAGCAAAACACAAGTATGATAGTGTGGTTGTAATGAGTACTTAATGATTGATCAGAATCTTATGTTAAAGAAATTTTATATTCCTCTTTTGTATATTATTGTATTTTGTATTGTATTTGTATTCTATATTCATGTTTTCAAATCATACATGGAAAATAAGTTAAAGAAATGTTTGTATTTTAGGTAAACTAACACAATGATTATATAAATTAAATGCAGTAAAATGGATAAAAAATAACACTGTTTAACAAAAAAGATGTAAACATTTGAAAGAAAAGTTTGTAAAGAGTGTTTAATTAAATTGACTCATAGCAATTGGTACGCGTGGGCCACTGCTGCGAACGCGACAGAGTTCAGACTTCTTCTTTGGGGAGAGGAGTGATGTCCCGTAGTCGCAGGCAGCGGGCGCCCGCGTAACCGAGTGAGTGACATAGCCGTCTCAGCACTAAAGGTCTATATAACGCCACTGCTCCCCGCATCTGGGAGGAACTGCCGCTACTCTTGAGCCAGTCGCCTGAGTCTACGGACTCCTCTCCTTCCTCGTTGGTACGTACAGATTGACCCAAGCTGGTCCTGCCAACATCCTCTTGCCCCTCAGTTGCTTCAGATCGAACCAATCTAGTCCTGACAACTGTCCCTGATGACTTAGCTAGTTCAGACTGACGCAGACTGGTCCTGCTAGCGTTATCCTTCCGCCGCCCAACCCAACTATCTTCTGAGTCTGCACGGCCAAACTCTTTCCATTTCCCGTACACTTTCGCCGTGTCTCCATCACTTTAACGATGGTCAATGTTGAGTCGCTCTTGGGGAGAACCGTTCCTTCTGGTACGAAGTTGCGACGCTCCAGAGTCACCGTATAAATTGCTTGTTAAAGGACAGTAAACGACTGTTTGCTATGACTGAGGTCATTCCCTATTCTCATTTGCTCCCTCTCTTCCTTCCATAACCTATAAGGGAATAGGGTAATTGCTCCTAGAGCTAAAGTACCACTCCTTTTGTGAGGTGACCAGGTTAAAAGAAACGTCGCCTCACGACAGTTTTATCACTCGCAGGTTCCTGCATAAAATGTTTTCAACATTTTAATTCATTGACCGTGTGATTACATACAACTATCCTTTTGTTTCTCTGACTCCCACAGTTGATCTCAGATCACTTGTTTACAATTACCCAACCTGATCATAATATATAGGGTATAGTTAAATCATTTGGTGCTTTTTACCTAGAAAGTTGAATGTGTAATCAGCGCCCAAAAATTATGCAAGAGAGACCAAAAAATTAGAACTCCTCCAAAATGTACCGGACCAACAAAAGGATCAAAATAAGACCGCTCGTTAAGCTCTGAGAAGGAATTCTCAAAGACACAGAAGATCTGATGGAGAGCAGTTGAGGGAAAGTATAGAATTGTAAACAAATTTGTTAGAATGAACTGGCACAGAATACGATCTGATGGAATATCAGTGTATAAATTACATGCTCAAAAATGTTGTGAAGAGAAATGAGTTAACATTTCAAATGACTTCACCTGAATATTGACTTAATGTGTCCAAATTGGGCGTCTTTTCCGAAGAAAAATGAAATTACTCTACCTTATCCATCAAGCATGAATTGATTTTCAAGTTATCGTGAAAAGTAGTTTTCGCAGTTATGACCTATATTAACATTATTCCCTTATTACAAAATTTTTAAGACATCAAAATGTTCGAATATATATATTTAATTCGCGAGAGAATAATAATGTGGTTTGCGTTGCAAAGCTCATAGGACACTTAACGTTTGACGAAATTTAATCACTTCAAAAGACAAATATGTAAAATATGAACCATCCTTTTTAGTGAATGAAATGATGAAGAATCTGAGACAGAAATAAATAAATGTTTTCCAACATTACAACGTAATGTTCAGACTTTCTAGCGTTATTGCATAAACTTATATTGCACAAGCACACACTTTCAGATTCAAAGACAGCACAGCCTACTTTCAGATTTCTTCCAGTATTGTCTGATCCTCCCACACACCCTCTTGAAGTATTTTTATATGGTGGAACAGCTACTTCTTTGAAAAGGCAAAACTTGGAATGTTGAATCGGACAAAGTGCCACCATAGCAGATTTTTCCTGTATTCTTTGCGAAGAAAAATAATCCCTGTCGCATAAAGGATATTCTAAAATTTGAGTTGAAGACGTACATTGGTAGCACTTTAACCTCTCTTGCGACTGAAGTGTTGTCGTGGAATAAAACATTGATATCGAAAATAGAAAGTAGTTGAAGGATCCATAGTTGTCCATTATTAAGACTCAATGTCAATATAACGATGAATTCAGTTTGATTATTTAGCTCCCAAACAAAATATATGAATAAAGCAAACTCATTACGTTAAAATTCAAACATAAAACATTCAAACACGTTCTATTAAAACAAAAGATAACACAGTTACAGTTTCAATAAAATATAAGCATACATTCCACTTCTAAATATTTTGGTGCTTATATTTAAATGAATTTAATAATGTGTAGAAGTATAATTACATTCTAACAAGGTTGAACATAGAAAATTTACTAATTTCTCTTCTTCAAATACATGTAGATAATACACCGCAGTTAAACTAGAAAAAGCTTCAGAGGGGAAAATGGAATTATATGTTAAACATTCATTAATCTCTTTCCAAATACAGCTGAAAATTAATCAATACTACAATTCATATATCGTTATATTATAGATGAAGAACACTTCTATATTTCATAAGAACACGACGTTTCAACATATGTTGGTGTCATCTTCAGGTTAATAATGAATATTAAACGATTCCTTTCCACGTTATTTGGCCTTAGTTTCTTTCTAAATTCATTATTCATATAATTATTTGTATGGATATGATAATTGTAAATTTCATAATGTTATCGTTAAGTAACGCACCCCGCGAGAGAGGGGAGAGAGAAGGTTTTCATGATATCATTACACTGTTACAATGGAGTGGGGGTGTTAGCATTGGTGTTACATAACGCTGTTTTATAAGGTGTGTTTCATAGAAAGGATTTTAACAATAATAGTGCGGAAAAACTAGCTGAAAAATCGAACAAATCCTAGCGTCAAAAGGGAAAGTTCAACTCCACACCAAATTGGTTAAATGGATAAGAACGAAAAGATAAAGCACACGTTTTTAATATGTTTAATTTGACAATGCTTGTGGGCATACAATATTTTTTGGTGTTCAATTGTCTGTGCAGATATAGAGATGGTCTGGTTTGCCGACTCTGGAGCACGCAACGTATAATTGTCCATGTGAGAAGCTGTCCGTGTCTAGATCTAAACCGCACAGTTCTAAAGATTGGCCCTGAATTTTGTTGACGGTGACTGCAAAAGCCAATCGAATTGGGAATTGCAATCTTTTAAATTGAAATGGTATATCCATTGGAACCATAGGAATGCGAAGAATGAGGGCATCTTCACCTTTGAATGATCCTGTCAAGGTAGTTGCTTCTACGACGTTGCTCATTAATTTTTAAACTGCCAACCGCATGCCGTTGCAAAGCTTTGGCTGGTTTATACTTCGCAACATGATAATTGGCACACTTATTTTCGATTACAGAACAAGCGGTGACATTCCTGGCAGATCGATTGAATTCAAAAATTGTATTGGGTAATTGACAGCTTCATCTGCTTCCTCAACAGTGTCGACGGACATGTATGTGACTGCCTCGCTTTAAATGTTAGACTGAATAATAATGTTAAGTTCGTAGACGTATTTGTTTTGGCGGCAAGGATAGTTCGTTCACTCAGCCAATCGTGATTCTTATAATTGGTTTGAATATTGGGAAGTACTTTTACAACAAATTCTTCTTTCGACGTCACTAAATTGCAGAAGTTATGAGGCAATGAAATTCGTCCTGAGGCACCTTTCCGTTCCCAATATAATGTTAGAATGTCTCAGCTGACCGACCGTTTTGCCCGCATATTTGTAGTTAATTTCAACGTCTTTCAATGTTGAGCATTTCAGACAAGCATTTATTCCGTCCGCTGGTGTCAATCCAGTAATTACAGGTAATGTTTGCCTGAAATCTCCTGCAAGCAATATTAATGCGTTCCCAAATGGTCTGGTGTTTCCACGCAAATCTTACAATGATCGATCAAGAGCCTCGAGTGATTTTTTATGTGACATTGTACAATCATCCCAAACAATAAGTTTGCATTTCTGCGATACTTTTCCCACGCCGGATGCTTCGGAAATGTTGCACGTGGGAGTTTCAATGAATTACATACTCAATGGCAATTTCAAAGCGGAATGAGCAGTTCTTTCAGCCGGTAGCAATGTCGCAGCTATTCCGGATGTCGCAAGAGCTAAGGTTATGTCATGTTTGGATCGAATTGCTGTCAGAATCAATCTAATTAGGAATATTTTACCAGTTTCTCCTGGCGCATCTAGAAATATTTCTCCAACTCCATTATTGACAGCTTGCATTATTTGATCGTAAATGCCTTTTTGCTCAAGCGTTAGCTTAGGAACATTTGATTGCGCTTACGATAAAAGATCACCTATGTTGTAATATTGTTCACAACTCAAGTCTACCTCAAACGAAGCAACAGCAGATCAATTCGGCGATGACATTCCCAATTGATTGAGAAGTTTGTTTGCGATTTTTAAGCAAAATCTTCAATCATTATCAACTCTTCATTGTAGATTTCTGCGGTGAAATCCATGTTCATATTTGAAAATATTTTCAGCCACGTGCGTTTTATATTTATCGTATAGCTCTGTTGGAGATCAAGGAGAGTAGGCAGTCAATATGATTGCAAACATTGCACGAATTTGATTTGAATATGACTTATTGCACGATTCATTAATGCATACATTCCAGTGGCGGTCATTCTCCAATAAATTCAGAGCTTCGAATGCACTGCGGAAAGTGGCATGTGTTACGCCGTTGACAATTCTCAATTGCTGGAAAGACGTTGGACAAGCAACATTTACCAACAGCATGCGAAGAAAGAAGCATTTATCTTGATTGGGATGCACGGTATACAGTCTGGCTATCGTTTCCTTGAATATACCAGGTTGCCCATCGACTCGCTCTCTTCGTTTGCGTCGTTCAAATGATTTTCTACTCGCATTCCATGTGTAATACGAAGGCACTTCCAAATACAGCAGAATTTTCGCAAACGCGTCATTTTGACATAACGTGAACAAAGCAGTTAACGTTGTAGCCGGTGGATTCAGGTCTATTTGTTGTACATTTACAGCTGTGAAATAAACGCGTTGTATATTTTCTAGATGTACCGATTTGTGAACAACAGCTGCACTTCGTTCATGTATGGGAAATGAAAGAATTCGCCATACAGCTTCATTGCTGCTTATGTATCTTCCAGCCTGATACTTGACGATTTCATCGATATGTATGACCGTATTCCTATCACTTCTTTCTGGATGCACGCCAAAAAACTGTCATATCGCTTCACGTACTTACAAATGTTTTTGTAATTACGTATTCACGTACTTACTTTATTCACGTACTTACTTTATTCACGTACTTACTTTATTCACGTACTTACTTTATTCACGTACTTACTTTATTCACGTACTTACAAATGTATTTGATCGATTTAACAGAGTTACAGTATTCCACGTTTATGTGCGCCTTGTATTTTTTTGATAGCAAAGACGAATATGTAACAACCCAACAGTTGTCTACTTCGATGTCACCGTTTTGTATTTGTATGGTTGCTAATTTACCGCCATCCTCTGGTAATCTTTTTCTGTATAAAGGATATCCATAGGGTTCGAAGTATCGACCTCGAGTATAGATACCGAGTACTCACTTGGTATCAGCACAAAAGAATCGACCTGTATGGTAAGTATCCATACTACTCGGTATCGAGCACTTCAGTAAATATCATAAATAGCATTTTCAATATGAATTCTTCGCATTGCAATAAACATAGCCATATTTAGATACATAAAAATGAAATGCACAAAAAATATTTTGCAATCGATTCAAAAGTATTAAAACAAAATAATCATTTAAGAAAACCTTGCCGCTACTGAAATTACTCAATATAGGATCGGTATCGGCTAACACGTATCAATCAGAATAACATAGAAATGATTTTAATAGCTAGGATTATTCATTATAAAAAGCACTTAGTCAGATCTGTGTCTCAAAAACATTTGAATACTAATATTTTATGAAAAATCACCCGATACCGAAAGTACTTGGTATCGGATCGGTATCGGCTGATAAATACCGATTGAAATTAAGTAAAGATAATTTTAATAGATAGGTTTGTTCCAAATAGCGTTTTGAATAAGATCCATGTGACAAAAAGATTGAAATATTAATATTTTGCAAGATATCACCCGATACCGAAAGTACGTGCCCATTTAAATGTTTATATTTTACGAAAAATATTCCTATTACGAAAGTGTTTGATATCGGACGAGAAGTATCGTTACGTATGAAGATAATTTTTTAAAACTAAATTTAATATTAGTTATGCATAAATACTGAATTTTTAAAGTGAAATCTCGCATATTACAAAAAGGTTTTGGTTAATCTTTTTTGTGTCAGGTTGGGTGATCGTTGTATTGCTCTTATGATTTTGATTATACTCCTGGATGATTACCCTTTACATGCTTCAACAAATTTGTTGGGTTTCCTGATGACCTCATATGCTTAAAACACAATCTGCATCTTGCTTCGTTCTTGTTTAACTTGTCATGAAATTTACCTATGGCACTCATTTTGCGGGATATTTATTTAATTCATTTAATATTATGAAGTATACAATAATCATTTCAAACTTTTATCTTGCTCAAGGTATGCCCTTCCTAACAAAAGCGTTGAAATTCCTAATTTCAAAGCGGTGTCCTTATGTCAAAATAACACGAGATTTAAAAGCCCTGAAATCAGGAATAGCTAATGACAAAATTTACGTTCTGTACTGTAATAGACAAATAGATAATTACATAATTTAACAACTTACATTCTGCTCTCCAACAAGTGATCCAAGTCGTAACTCGTAATATATAAAATATGCATTTTTAAATAAAATTAGACGCATTTTAAATAAAATCGAAGTCATGGAGTCAGATATAATTATGTAAAAGACTGTTAACAAAGTGACTCTCTTGACAATTTCCGTTGGATCAAAAGTAGACAATATCTTTCAAATGGACTATCATTAATAGGATTTCGTGATTAACACTTTAGTTATTTACGCTCTTTTCCTTAATAATTAAATTTTAATACCCTACCTAACAAATGCGTTGAAAAACTGCACAATTTGCCGTCATATTTGCTTCATAATTTTGTTGTAACATTCCCTATGATTTCAGGAATACGATTTTATTGCCCTTTCTCGGATATGTCCCGGCAGTAACCCGAAGAAAAAATGTATAATCGCAAAAATTAGTTTTAAAATATACGGAACTTTTTATTTCGGATAATGTTATGTTGACAAAACTGAATACAAACATTCACCAGATTCTACTGGGATCGAACCCTCTACTTTCAAGCAACCACGCTCACTCGTTACCGCTAACCCACGGAGGACGTTAAGAGATATATGTAAGATAAAATAGTATTTTTAAACGCAATTACCATATTTTTGATCATATGTTTTCATTTTGGGTTACATGCGCGTATATTTAGTAAATTTATTTATGGTGAGTTTATGAACATCACTAATACATACACTGAAGTACCACTATGAACAAAAACTTTTTTATAAACCTGCGCCAACTTCGCCATATTTGCAAATGAAACACAAGACAGTGACCGAGGCGCTGCCTAGTGACAGAAAACGGAGACCCAAGTTTTAAAATCTTGAACAAAATTAGAGAAAAGTTACCGCGATTCAGCGGAAGAAAGAGGCGAATAAAAAAGAATAGCAATGAAACATAAGCTGAAACAAATATGGTCGGATGTGTCGACGAAGACTTAGTACTTCCTAAGAGTTTGAATACAAATTATTGTGTATATGTAAAAAAAACTCAATTATAAGCTTCGGAACAGAGTTACTTGACGTATATATACCCGGTCGTCGGGTTGCTATGGAGTGTGAAATTAACAGCGAGACCCGACCGGGTCTCTTGATAATAAAAAAAATAATTGTAAATTTTAATTGTCGAATTTTTTTAGAAGCACTCTAATAATAAATTAACTTTATTAACATTATTAAAAATGCAGTACGTGTTTCCTTTATATTTTTCTCTGGAAAACGCTGTCACGCAGCACGGTCCTGGTCCTCTCTTGACCAACTATTTTATGAACAGTTGAATTTACTTACAACGTGGACTGTGTGGGCACCTACAGTTGTCGATTCGTGTGCTACCGGATAGCTGTTAAACTCGAGGGTCACCGCTGACATGATATTTTGTACACGTTTTATCTAGGGAAGGTGACAGTTGCGATGATGCGTCGGCAGCAAGTATCGGTCAGACATATTTCTGGTGTGAATTTCTGCATGTGTTGTTACTGTATGTAGAAATGAAACTTAATGTATGTGCATTTTTCCTTGGGATTCATCATCCAATTTTTTTACTTCGATTTTTATTTTTTTTATTTCTTAAAACATATAGCGCAAAGTATCGGGTATCGAAAGTTAAAGTATCGATACCTACTCGATAACACGACCTTAAGTATCGAGCATTCAGTGCCGAGTATCGAAGGCTATAGAATCGATACTTTCATTCGAATTCTAGATAACATCGTTTCTTGTAACTGCGTTGGATACTAATACTCTAGGATATCGCTTAGAGCATTTTCCGTCTATCATGCATGGCATATCACTTAGAGCATTTTCCGTCTATCATGCATGCATAACGCAAGGTCCATGTATCATATTTTTCGTCACATCATGAAAATCTTTATCGCTGTCGGCATCGGGTATTTCAGCGCATACTACATCGTCGATTTCGTTTGAAGGGATTTTGTTGTAGAGCCAGATGTTCGTGTGGCAATCTTCTCTTTTGCCATTCCACTGAGTACATCCAGCAGCGCACGGACCCAAAACCCATGTCACAGATACGAGCATGCCGCGGATAGCTGCTGGCAGAAGAAAGATACGTGCGGCCACTATGCGCAAGTGGGTCACAGGTATGAAGCCTGTACGGCAAAGGGAAAGGATGCCGAGTGTGTGAACTGCTGACGTAAAGGTTTAAAAAGCAAATACAGGGTCAACGATACCACTTGTCCAGAGTACATTGCAGCCCAAAAGATTCTACAAATTCGAACTGAATATGGAGATTAAATTTATGCAGCAAAATTTCCAAAGATCAGTACTTGCGTCTCGAGAAAAAATGCCGTTTATGGAAGAAAGTTCAATTGACGTAGGATGTCTCCAGGACAACCATCTCTTGAAAGGGAGATCATGCCATAATAAAATAGCGGTTCGAGTTATTGAGGAGGATGGAGGATGGGTTGCAGTGATAATACTTAGACTTGACTTTGAGGATTTGAAGATACAATAATTTTGCCGTAGTACATTGTGACATGCACGGTTCGAAAAGGAACTGAAGATATAGTGGTTGTGAGTGGGTATCTGCGAGGTAAGAAAAAGTGTAAACAGGAGATGGAAATGTTAATAATAAATGCATACAAAACTTGTCATTTGCCTCGATGGGAATGGACCCTCCAATTTGTGGGGAGATATAAAAACCAACGGAAATGGGAAAATTCTTGAGGATATCATTTATAAGAACGGCTTGGAAATAGTCAATAGAAGTGGGATATGACATTCCAATGCAACAGAGGACAATCTGTGACTTAACATTGACAACGACAGCAACCGTGGGGAACGTACAAGGATGGCGCACAGGCAATGGTGTGACTTCTGGCCATAGGGGTATTTTCTTCAAGATGGTGACGCAATATGGAAAGCTGGTAACAACAGAACCAAGGATACCTAGGAAAATAAATATAGAGCGGTTTCACGGGAAACTAGGTGATATTGATTGGGAAGAGAGCGAGGAGGAACTGGAAGACTGTGTGGACACGATAAAAATAATGATCTTGAGACTAGCTGCGGAGTGTGCACCAATGTGAAGGACAAAGGAAAAGACGGGGAAAATTTGGTGGAAGAAAGATCTGGAGCTGAAGAAGAAACGAGGTAGGGCAAGAAGTAAATTACAGCGAGCCAAGAGGAAAGGACAGCCAACGGAAATGGAGGAGGACGAACACCGTAAAGCCCTGCGCTCTTACAAGCGAAAATAAAAGTGTGTAAACTTGAAGAGTGGGAAGAGTATGTGACGATGAATATAAGGAAGAATGTATAGGATGTGCCATATTTGATAGCTCGGAGAAAGATAAAGACGAGGCAGATTTGGAGTACGTTGCAAGACGGGGAGAGTAAGACAAGGGGCTGGAGAGACACGGGATTGAAGTTATTGGAAATTATGTTACCACGGGATGGACATAAGAAGACACAGGGAAGAATGGTGGTGGGTGAAAACGACATGCTAGAGTTCACAGAGATCGAAGTTGACAGGTTCGTAATACAACTTAGTAGAGGGAAGTGCTCAGGATTCGATGGGATGACGAATGAGTTAGTACGAGCATATATCCAATTATTAAATCAAAATTGATAAAATTATTTAACGATTACTACCGCACGGGAGTCTTCCCCAAGCAATGGAAGATAGCGAAACGTAGGGCCTTCCATAAAGGAAGGACAGATGACGCAAATGCTTATCACCTAATAAGTTTATAACCATGATTCGAGAAGTTATTTGAGAAGATTATATTGGAACGGGTCACACAAAGGTGGAGACAAAAGGACTTCTTGACGAATACTAATATGGGTTTAGACGAGGACGATCAACACAAGATGCGCTACGGTCACTGACTAGATGGATTGTCGAACAACAGACCAAGCTGGGGATGGCAATCTTAATAGATATAAAAGGTGCATTTAATAATGTACAATGGGGAGGAGTGTTGGATAGAAATGAAATTAATGCTTACCTCTATAAGCTAATATGAGGGCAGAGGGGTACATAATATTAAAGAAATTCGAAGAGTGGGAAATGAAAATTAGGATAAAAAATGAGCACACACACATATATATATATATATATATGTATATATATATATATATATATATATATATATAT
>NNCF01125801.1:112774-123494 GCA_002313205.1 Laupala kohalensis | reverse complement strand
CTCCCTCACACCTAACCCTTTCCCCCGCCGTCATTTGCATACACCCCTTCTTCTGATGTTAGGGAATGCTGATTTTTTTTGACAATTAATTATGTAACATAAATAATTGATATAAATCATATACAACACCCCTCTCATGTCCTATCATCATTTACCCCCCTAACCTTCTTCTGATGTCATGGTATGCATGCTTTTTGATAAATTAATTTATGTAACATAATCATATGATCTTCCCCCACTCCCTCACACCCCCACCCCCTCTCCTCTGCTATTGGTCATCACACCTCTCACACAATGTAAATCATATGCTCTCCAGCAGCCTACCTCTTAACATGCAACATTTTTCAGTATGCCGCCTTTTTTTGCAAATTAATGGTGTTGGATAAATCCTATGCTCTCCCCCTCCGCCCACCCCTCCTCTGCTATTGCCCATCACTCCTCTGCTATTGCATAGCATTACATCATCTGCTATTACGCAACATTGCATCATCCCTCACCTCTCCTCTGCTATTGCATCATCCTGGGGAAAACCCCCAAGGTCCTGGGGAAAACCCACATCCGGTGATAAGCTCTTATCCGCTTCTTATCTGTGTTAGAACCGGAAACCGCAACATCCGGTGATACGCTCTCATCAGCTTTCTTATCTGTGTTCGCTTCGGCATTTCCGGTCAAAACTGCAAAACCACAACTTCCGGTGATAAGCTCTTATCAGCTCTTATCTGTGTTCACTTCGGCATAAATCCCTACTTGGAACTTATCGGAAAATGTCAAGTAATGCGCTGAATGTACTGGTTTGAGCCTTGCCAGTAGATATGTGTACACAGAAATGGGTCCTACGAGCGGTTATGCATAGAGAGGAAGAAATAGATTTGGATGGGAAATCATTGACATCACACGAAGAGGGGTGGAAGAAGCAAGTAACGGAGGCACTGCTCATGACCTGGCAAATACGCTGGGAGAAATCTGAGAAAGGAACAATTTTATGCCTGATGAACGCTTTGCAGAAAAGAATTGTAGATGGTTTCGACCAGGAATACCAGAAACGGAATTTTTGACTGGGCACGGTCATTTCAAAGCTATTTGCGGTATTTCGGACTGATCAACGACGGAACACGTTATTGTGGAATGAACGAAGAAAAACGGGATCATATTTTTTGTGAGTGTTCACTTTACGAACCGGAAAGGGCGGAGTACATACGTCATGAGAAGCCAAGGTATAGTGAGAGAATTAGGGTAATGATTGATACAGAGATGAAATATTATAAATTTAAAAGGTATATAACCAGCATTAAAGATAAAAGGGTGCGATGAAATGCTACACGGTTGAATAAAACCCTTCTCCCTGTACATATGGATAGGACTGCAAACAAAACTAGTCAAGATGAAAAATGAAAAGAAAAATAGACTAACAAGGAAATTGTCGTGGACTGGCGACAACGAAGACACGACACGAAATGAATTAATGTAATAAATAATGCCCAAAAACATATAACAAATGAAACGTTAGCCCACATGGGCCAAAAATAATGTCAATATGAAGCAAATAATTCCATCTACAAGAAAAAGGTTACTATAAACACCAAGACATACAAGAATACATTCAATCAATTTAGTCCTCGGCAACAGAATATCGAACACACAGGATTACACTGTTATTGTTAAGGGTCCTTTTATACAAGTCTTATTATTGTCTCCTTTTCATGGCTATCACTTTGATTCTAGTTCGTAAACAATTTTTGTAATTCGTTTTCGCGTTCAAAACTTCGCGCCCTTTCTGGTGGATGAGCCGTTCAAATATTCGCTCACACGCGCCTCTCCTATTTGATTTTCATTACCACTGGCATCACTGGCAGATTCCTCTTTTTGCCATTACTTAATACAATGAGAGGGTGTGTTACTTATTGTTGATGACGGAAGTAGACAGACAATGAAAACAAACATACGCCAGCAGCAATGCTCAGGTCATCATTCCCCTTTGCTGGTGACGTCACTTGTCAGACGGCTGTGGGCACCGTCCCCAAACATCCTCTCCACTGCCTTCGCGTAAGCACACGAGCGAAAACGTCTCTACCATACACCACGCATAAACAGAATAACTAACATGCAGTCAATAAGACGACTTCATAATTCTCGTTAACATACAATTCAATTTCGGAGGAATTGTCCTTTTACTTTCTCAGCGGCAGGACGCACGCGGCATCCGCCCTTTTCGCGGATCACGTTTGCGTTGGCGTCGATTCGAAATAACTGTCAGGATGGCACCCCGAAGTGAAAACTACTTAAATGCATGTTGGGTCTTTCCAAATTACCACGGACATTTTGTTTAAAATCCCCTCCTTTTCGTTTCCTCACATACGGAGAAAAATCATTCGCCGTATTGTTTCCTTCCAATCTCTTTACCGAGCGGACATTTCCTTCTTCCACATTAACGATTTTTATGAATTTCAACAATGTGAATTGTTTTAATTATCATTATGTATCGTCGACATCTCTCTCACTCTCTGTATATATATATACGACGTCACGCAGAAAAGTAATGAGACTGATTTTTTATTTACCAAAGTTTTTATTTTTTTCAAACATCAATACTATCCCTTTCGAAGTAGTTCCCTTGGGCAGCTACACACCGATGGAGACGTTGTTCCCATTGTTGGTAGCAGCGCTGGAAGTCTTCAACCGGTATGGTCTTCAGTATGTCCGTTACACTCTTTTGAATGTTTTCTAAAGTCCCGAAATGACGACCTTGGAGGATATTTTTCAGTTTAGGAAACAGAAAAGTCACGGGGACTGAGGTCAGGTGAATAGGGGGGTTGGGGAACCACAGGAATGCCTTTAGAGGTCAAAAATTCTGTTATGGAGAGGGCAGTGTGTCATGGGGCGTTGTCATGATGGAGCATCCATATGTCTGCAATGTCTGGTGTCACGCGAATGACCCTTTTTCTAAGCCTTTGAAGGACGACTTTATAAAAAACTTGGTTGACAGAATGTCCTGGAGGAACAAATTCTTTGTGGACGATTCCCCTTCTGTCCAAAAAACAAATCAGCATTGTTTTGATCTTCGATTTGATCATTCGAGCTTTCTTTGGTCGAGGAGAGTTTGCAGTGTGCCACTCCTCACTTTGCCTCTTGGTTTCAGGATCGTATTCAAAAATCCATGATTCATCACCTGTGATCACACGACTAAAGAAATCTTACTCATTAGCGATTCTGTCAAGAAGATCAAGACACTTGTTTTTTCGATTGTCCTTCTGCTGAATTGTGAGGTTTTTCGGCACCATTTTGGCACAGACCTTTCGCATGTGCAAATGTTCACTCAAAATTTGATGAACGGTAAATCTGTTCAAATTTAATTGTTCACTCAACATTATTAATGTTAAACGACGGTCAGATCTCACAAGAGTGTTGACACGTTCGATGTTTTCATCAGTTTTCGAAGTTGAAGGCCTCCCTGAACGGTGTTCATCTTCAACGTGTTCTCTGCCTTCCAAAAATGATTTGTGCCAGCGGAAACCTTGAGCTCGGGATAAAGAATGTTCCCCATAGGCCTGTTTTAACTTTTCAAACGTCACACTTGCCGATTCTCCAAGTTTAACACAAAATTTAATGGCACAACGTTGCTCCGAATTCCGCTGTTCCATTTTGCTGGACGCACAACCAAAACACAACTTGACTAATAGCATGACCTTGCATAGAGCAATTAATTTAAAGAAATAGAAACATGAGATCTCAGGGTATTCAAATTTGAATTATGGATTCATGTTATTTAATGAGGTGGAAACATACACAGGGTTCCTCATGGAACACGCAATTTACAAATAAAATAACTAAATTGTTTATTCACCAAGATTACAAAGAACTTAAAAACAACATGCATTCATGTTCGCTAAGGCGCACACACACTCCTTCAAAATAACATAACACAACAATATTGGTGATCACTGCCATACTCGATCTCACCATTGATTTAATTGCTGAAGGCACATCATAGTTAAATTAACACAAAAATTAAGTGGTTGATCACTTATTATTTAAATTAGGCCCTTTTGAATAAAGTTTGTTTTGTCTAGCGTCTTTAACTGGGCCAAGGTAATTTTAGATTCAAAAAACACGCATTTCTTCTTCGCTGTGCGGGTTAAACTGCGGGTTGATGCATTCCATCATTTAGGTTACGTTTTTCGAAGATTTAGCAGACCAGATGTTGTGGTATCGAGCAGTTCAATGGCCCTTGGCGCCCCCTAAAGTCAACCGCCTCGCGTTCCACCCAGCTCGTTCAAACGTCGCCATTCATTTAGTGAAGGTTCGTCCCTCTGCCTAGAAATTCCTTCCGGTCACGATCTGCATATCAGAAAACTCGATCCCCTGAGTTCTGATGCGTTGTTTCCAGTTTCTCATTACTCGTTCGAATATTTGAAATGTTGAGCGATCATTTACGAACCAGAAACGAATTTTCTGTTCCAAATTAACAATTGAATGTTTCGAAATCTCGGATGAAAACTCCGCGCATTACTCAACGTACACGATGGTAAATATCTGAATCTGAACTGCGTCTAGATTTGCGTCTGAGTAACGTAATCTTTGCGTCCGAGTACCGTAATGTTCGCCTCTGAGTAGCGTAATGAGAACTGCGTATGAATTGCGTCTCAGTAACGTGGTGTAATGCGTCTGACTTGCGTCTGAGTAGCGTAATGTAATAATGAACCCGCGTCTCATCTGCCTCTCCTTTTTATCAACTCGTTCCGCCTTCCTCGCTCTTGGATTTCGAAGACTGAAGATCTCATGATGAGTACAATTTTTCCCACAGGCATTCCTCCATCCCTTTTTTTCCAAAATCAATTATCCAGTCATCATGTTTTCCAAGTTCCATGTTACTCTCAGACAGTGCGTATTTAATATTTACCTTATCTCGCCACGTCAACAGTGACTCCGAATGTGCTTTGCCCTACACTACATGCCACAGACTAAATAGATATTAACTTTTACGAGGCCCTGCTCAGGTCTCGGCTTTGAATTCCACAACCCTCAGCTGCCCCTCGCGTGAATGTTTATTCCACATGTCTCGTATTGCTCCCAGACGATAACACTCTCTTACATAACTCGTCTGCCTCCCTTGTTGAGACCTCTGAGTTCTAAGTTTTTCTTTCATCTACTAAAATATAATTGCTTCAGTCCCGTTTCCCAGCTGCGTCACCTTGCATTGATAATTGTTTATCTTAATTGAAAATAAAGATTATTATATAATCATATATAGTGATTATATAATATGTATTTATAGTGGTAGAAAGTAAATAGAGTAGTGGATAATTAGCCTACATTTCTAAAAATAACTATATTTCTACTCGTGCATACATCCCCATACACTCCCCCAAAATCACACGTTATCACAATCTTAGAATTCTTTAGATGAAGCATTGGTACACTATAAGTCCGAACATGATTAGCTTCATTATGAATAAATAATTACAATTTCAATTGACAAAATAAATTGTTTTTATTAACTGTTAATAACGCCACACCTTGTCTTAAGTCTTAGCCACGGAGGACACGCTTAGTTATTCTCATAATCACTCGCCACTTCCGCTAGTTTTCTAATCGCATTCAGAATAATTTACCGTACATTGGAATAATTGTAGATGACCTGCCAGTCTCGAAGCTGCGTAGACGAGAGGATCTTTCCGGGCTTCTTTCTCAGGTACTGCCAAATTGTCTCTCTGTCCTCGCTCGACAGCTGTTGGTGCGTTGTTGAAGGCTAATGGCCCGCTCGCCACCCCTCGCAGAACCATACAGCTCGCTACCAGCCGGCTCGAAGAACTCGACGACCTAATTACGGCGCTTAACCGTTTAGCTAGTTAGCTAACTATCGGATCCCGAGTTGAACACATGGTGAGTAGTTTTCAAGAACTGAGGCCCCTCCTCGCCTCGGTGATCTCGTACCGCGAAGCCGAGTTCTGCACTCTAGTTAAAACGAAGTATTCGTTAATAGCTCATCAATGTGTTCCGCGATCAAACTTCTTGTTAAAAGCAAGATCATACTTTAAACGTGTGAATCAGTGATGACCTGATCCACTAAGCTATGATCGGCAATGAAGCGGTGCGTCGCTAAACAAGTACCACTAAAGTAAGGACTGAAAAATTTGTATCTGAATTATCTGAAGCAAATCATATAACGTGAAAAAAAGTCAAAGTCTGAAGCGAATATTTCTGAAATCTAGTTAAGTCTTATTATTGTCAAGGTATCTCTCCGAGCTTCCGAAAGTCTCATTTTATCATCTCTTCCCCACCAATTTCCGAAATTTAGCGCTAGAAGCCCCGCCCTTCTATGCATCATGTGACATTTTCAATCAATTAAGGAGTTTCTACTACTACACATGCAGCCACTTTGGTTGGTAACTTTTTAGTGAAGCATGTCAATTCTGAGCCAATTACACGGTATTCTTTTAAACCAAACTGCGTAGTTTTCATCATAGCCTCAGCACGAACACATAGTTTCAACCTCTTTTCGGGATCCTTAGATATTAGTGCGGTGGCATTTGTCATCTTTTGTTTTCCTCCAGCGCGACGTTCCCTGTCATTCCCATACCTCGGCACTTCACTATATTCTAAAAGACTCCAGACCTTTTTTCCTGCGCGCAAGTTCACTTGTTTCTTTCTCGTCACCCGCCCTGTCAATCATTTCTACTACTTGTCTCTTTGGCGGCTTGCTAACTTGTTCATGATCACGTGCTACGTCCCTCTTCGCAATCCCTACTGGAATTCTCGGTTGCGTTAAACTTTCCCTTTTTAAGGGCTTCATTTGTTGTTATAAGGTTTGTTTCAAAAAACTAAAATACCGCCCTTTTAAATATGTAAAGCGCCGTTTCTTCATTTCTTAAATATTGTGACCTGACTGTCCTGGTTACTTTTGCTCTCCTACTATTGTTTCCTTTCGCTCTATATCTTCCGCGTTTCGGGTCCTACTGCGCAGTGTATCCTTCCTCCGAGATGGATGTTTTTATGCTATTGAAATGATTCTTTGAACTGTTGTCCCATGCCTACATCAACAGACTTCTTGTCGTTCCTTTAGCTCGCCTCTCGAAAACCCAGCCTCCTCGAGTGCGCAATGGTATAATTTAATATTCCTTTAGATATTATTCCTAATAGTTTATATATATAGTAAGAAAAAGCATGGGTGCCGTGGTAAACTTGAACGTACCTGGCCCATTCAGCAATTCTCGCGGAAACACCTTCTGAGTGATCTGAATAAATTTGAATAAAAGCGGTGTTCCGCCCATTCAATGTCGTTTAATACACAACTTTTTTCTTCACCAAGAAAATCTCATTTCGTAAAATTGGTTTTTTTTCTATTCAAAATTTACATGTACATAATTATCTATACTACTCATGCACAGTGTATCCCCACATGTACCCCCAAATTCACACGCTTATTAACCATATCACTTGGTTCAATAAAATGTTTGATTATCAGTTCCAATATGATTTTACTTTATATATAATTATTGAACAAATATTAATAATTAACGACAATATTGACTGACTAATGATTGTCATTCCTTAGACAGATTTCACAAGAGTTCTTGTCACCGTAGCACACGCTCGATTTAGTTCACAGACCACTTGCCGCTCTAGCAAAGATACTAGGCGCAGTCAGGCGTGCTAATTATCTTTCCCAATGACACTGGGGCTCAACCACCAGTCATCAAAACAGCATGGGCAAGCCGTGTTCCTCAGAGTTCAATGACTCAGATACTACTAGGTCGTTCTCTTCCCCGTCCAGTCGCCTACATTAATCCCAAAACCAGTCGACCCTTGGCGTAGCCTCTCGAAAAATAATTTGATGTTGTTCCAGCTCAGCTTAATGTCACGTTATTACCGCCAAAAAAGTTTGAAGCCATTCAATTATCGTGAAAAGTTAAGCCACTCAAAACTGAGAACTACTGCCGAAGTCGCACGATGAACAAAATGCCTCAATTAACTAATGATCGTTCAAGCATTAGAAACGAAGAACCCGAGTTCACCATTCTACTTTGTTAATGATAACTCGATTGTTGTTCTAACTCAGACTAGACTGTCGTATATTAATATTCTATAAAATGCTAAAATCTCTAATACGCTCTCTACGATCTAATCTAAAAATCTTTCACTATCTCAAAAATCTCATAATGCTCTCGGGCGCTCCTGCTCACCTCATTAAATAATCATCTTCCCACACGATCCCCAAAATTTGGAAAGGAAGACCACGCCCTTCTTGACGGGACGTCCTATTTTAGCCAATAATTTAATTTTTTCACTCCACGTGGTGTAATTTTAGTTGGCCACTTCGTAGTGACATTTGTCAGTCCTAGACAAATAGTAATGCTCGATTTTCAACACTACTCCGTATTTTCTCATTACGTCATACCGCGAACCCATGGCCGTCGTCTCTTTGCGGGTTATGATTAACAGACGACAGTTGCCCCTGTCTCTCTTTGTCCAGATCCACTACAACGACCTTGTCCTCTCGTCATTGACACTTCTTTATTCTACCAAAAGAAACCGTTACCGTCCTTCTCCACCAACGTTTTCTTGTCCCCTGGTTAGTATTGTCTATCATCAATCATTTCCATTATACTTCCTTTTTCGTAAGCCAGAGCTGTCCACTATCATGTCCTATGTCAATCGACATTACTCCTAATAGCCTCCTTCTTCGAAGTCGTTTTCTTTCTATAACTTCGATTGCGGTTCTGGGTTTTGTCTCGAAAATAACCGTAACCATCCCCCCGAATTTCTGTAGTATTCTTCCACTTGCTTTTTGTGAAGTACATGTCACTATGTATCTGTTTAATTTTGTTTTCATCTATTCACTTTTCTTTTCTTAACCATTTGCTCCACGCGAGGTAGTGTTGGATGTCCCTATCCTAGGTGGATACTTTTATGACGTTATTCAAAAATAACCTTTGAGTCGTTAACCCCTCAACCCAGTCTCCCTCACACGACTTTCCCTTTTGTCATACAACTTCATCTCTTCAAAAAACCAACCTTCTCGAGTGCGAAACTGTTTATTATCCTTTCCTGTTTAATATTTTTCTGAATAATACTCAATTAAAAGTAATGACTAATTTATTCATTACATCTTCTTATACATATATATAGGAGAGTGTTTGTATGTATGTATGTATATATGTAATTTGTTTACTTTTTTGCTGTCATAGAAACACAACAAAAGAATTTTCTTACTTAACCGACACTTGGTAATTTAGAATTATAAACAAAAACAATTGAACATCATTGCTTAACAATGCCTCCAAAAAAACGTAAAGCTATTGAAAGTAATGAAGAAAGATATAAAAGATTAGCAACGATACGTGAAAGAGTTGCAAGATCTAGAAATTCAGAAACAGCAGGACACCGTGAAGCCAGACTCCAAGAAATGAGAAACAGGGCTGCAAAAACCAGAGCCTCTGAAACACAACAACAACGTGAGGCCAGGCTTAATGATCTACGAAACCGAGCTGCAACATCCAGAGCCTCTGAACCACAACAACAACGAGAGGTCAGGCTGCAACAAATCAGAGATAGAACGAGACGTTCACGAACTGATGAATACTCCGATTTACAGTGTGAAGCATTATTCTATGACCCTCACATAGATTACGCACATCACGCCAGTATCAACATAGGAAAAATGGATTTAATTTGCCGCAATTGCCAAGCCAAAAAGTTTAAATCAGAACCTCCCGGTCTTTGCTGCAATAATGGTAAATTAAAACTTAACCAACTCAACCCATTACCACAAGAACTCTTAAAATATACAACTGGTGATACACCACAGTCAAGACATTTTCTGAGTAATATCCGAAAATACAACTCATGTTTTCAAATGACCTCATTTGGAGCCACATCTGTTATTAATCAGCCTGGATTTCAATCCACTTTCACAGTACAAGGGCAGATATACCATAAAGCAGGATCGTTGTTGCCGTTGCCTAATCAGCAACCAAAATTTTTACAATTATATTTTATTGGAAACGACCAAGTTGAGACCGACCAAAGATGCGCCAACAATTCAGGAACAAGACGTGAGATTGTATCTGATTTACAACAAATGTTCCATGCACACAATATTTACATAAAAACGTTTGAAACTTCAATTGATCATATGCCCACAGATGCATATAAAATTATTATAAAAGCAGATCGAAAACCAGCAGGAGAGCATGAACGGCGCTTCAACGCTCCTGTAGTGGATGAAGTTGCAGTTGTGATATCGGGTAATGAATTTGAAAAGCGAGATATCGTGCTTCAATTACGTAGTGGATCATTGCAGCGAATTTGCGAAACGCACAGGTCGTATGATGCTCTACAATATCCTATTTTATTTCCTTATGGTGAAGATGGGTATCATTACAATCTGAGGCAAGTTAATCCAACAACAGGTATTCCAACAAGTGCAAAGGTATCTGCTATGGATTATTATGCCTTCCGTCTAATGATACGAGGTACTAAACACAACCACGTGATAAATTGCAGACAATTATTCCATCAATTTATCGTGGATATGTATGTAAAGATTGAAAGTGAACGTCTTCAGTTTATTCGTTCGAATCAAAAAAAATTAAGAGTGGACCAATATATTCACCTAAGAGATGCGGTAGCAAATGACGGAAATATTGAGAATCTGGGCACTTTGGTTATTTTGCCAGCGACGTTTACGGGCAGTCCTAGACACATGCATGAGTACACACAA
>NNCF01125801.1:94750-109950 GCA_002313205.1 Laupala kohalensis | reverse complement strand
AAGATTCGATTAATTATTGATTATTAATCGATATAATAAAGTTATAAAAGTTCCGAATGTAGAATTAATTCAGAAAGAGGTCAAAATTATTGAAAATGAGCAGAAACGTGACGATGTGCAGTAACGAGTCGATCAAACGGTAATCAAGGAAAGAGATGTTAATTATGAGGTCAAAGTAGATTCAAATGTGGAAAAAGGCGAGGAATTGAGCAGTAAAATTGGAATATAAGTGACTAAAGTTGAATATAAAGTTGAGGAAAATTTTAGGGTAGTAGGAAACGAGAATCACGAACAGAAGAAAGAGTACATAGAAAATGAAAGGCAGAACATTAGAGAATTTTATGAGGGATTGAGCGTGGAGCTCATTGATGAGGTAATTAAGGACGTGTTCGAGGTCGCTAATACTACAGTAATTGTTATTGGAAAATCAGGGACCATATTCGGGACCAAGTCGCGCCGGCAGAAAAAAAGGAATTTTTAGTGGAAAAGTCGGGCCAAGACAAAACAAGTAATGTTACGTTCGGAAGTAGTCCGGATGCGAGACGCGCCTGCTTAGAAGTGAAAGGAATTTTCCTGGAAGCAAGCAAGGAAGCGCTCCGGTAGGAGTTGGGAGGCCCCCACCGCAGCTGTGTAGGCATTCGTTGGCCGCCAGAGACTGGGGGCGACGCCGTAAATATAGGTCACTCGGACAACGCGCAACGAAGAGAGAGAGGGAGAGGTTAGTAAGTAAGGCGGGCTATTTTGCCGGGGGTGGCGATGACGGCTGTGTCCACCACACTGGCGTGCGAGAAAGGAAAGCGCCAAGATAAGACATAAATGATCCCAAGCTTTAGTAACCAGATGTTTGAAAGTAGTATTTGTTTATATTATTAATTAATTAAGGGCTATTTTTCCGGGGATGGGAAGACGATTGGCGTGCGAGGAACGAGCGCGTTAGATGGAATAATTATACATACCATGCAATAATTTAGTGATTTGTGTATTAAATTAATATTTGTTTATGTTAATTTATTAATAAGGGTTACTTTTACTGGGAGTGGGGAGACAGAGGGCCCACTACGCTGACATGCGAGGCAGGCGCGTGACAGGTGGAGTGACTTTACTACATGTATAATTAAGAAGAAATTACTAAATAAGTATTTATTTATCTGACATATTAGTTAAATAGAGGGCTATGTTAGCCGGGAGCAGTAGTAATAGGATGGCTGGTAGGCTTGACTGCGTGGAACGAAGCAACCACGGTGGGACCTAAATGAATCCATGTATTCGCCAGGGGTAGCGCAATGACCGATGGCTGCAATGTTGCTATGCGAGGCATATCAGATGGAAAAATTTAAGATTCCATGTAATAAAGAAGTAGTAATTAAAGTATTTGTTACGTAATTAGTAATTAAGTAAGGCTATTTGGCCAGGGGGCGGTAAGATGCCAGGATTTACCACGTTGGCATAACAAAGTGAGCTAAATAACTCATGGAATTGATTTAACAGTGCGTTAATTAATATATTAATGATAATTAACATTGTGAATTTAGTTGATAATCTAGTTAAAAGCCGAGAATAATGAACTATGGAGATTATTACCCTTATTTGCTAACTTGGAGCGGATAAGATGGGTAAAAACCTCATGCTTTTAGGATAATTAGTTTTATTTAAAGTTTTTAATCAATGAAATTTGTTAAGATGTTAAATTATATTTCAGTATTTTGTTGTATTTAAATCGCAGAATATAAAAGGGATATGAGTAAATAAAGAATAGTTGACGAGCCCTTAATGCCACACAAAATAAGAATAATTGGTTATAGAATATCGTAATATTAGTGATCAATAGGATATGAGAGATGTTGCTGAATGAATCATACGTAAAAAGGAAACCAAATGTAAACAAAAACAAGGAATCCAGTGAAGGTTATTGAACAGCGAGTAATGAGGGTATGAAAGAGCAGGAGGGGACAACGACCTAAGACGAGTAGGGAGCTCGTGTTACGCAAGGTCGAAAATGGTAATAGTAGAGTGTTCGAAACCACAACCCGGTAGAGACGAGAGAGAGGGAAAAACGAAGAGAGAGAGAGGAGAGAGCGTGAAGAGCACAGTGTGTCACTGATAAAGACCTAAGCGAAATTTCTAAGGGAGAAAAATTATTAATATTATAAATGTTTTGTAAATTTCTTCTGAATGGAGCTGAAATTAATTGAAAGAAAAACGGTTGTTGAAAAATTGAAGAATTAAAGATAACAATTATCTAATGGTGATGAAGGAAGTCATATTATAAAGTCAAAAGCGGGGGACAGAGATAAATAATTCAAAATGATCAATGAAGATTAGCTAAAGTTGGGGTTAAATTTTTAAACGAAGTGAAACAGTATTAAAACGGTAGTCTCAAAAAGATATTTGGAAGATAAATAAGTACGTTAATTAAAATAGTGATTGTATGTCTATCGCGGGGTAGATCGAAAGCAGGTTGAGTGATATTGGTAATTAGTAGTTAATTAATTAGTCGTAGTCAACGCCCGAGAGAGATAGAAGCAGTCGTCGAGAGAAATGAATTCGTCGTTATTAGGATAATGTGGCGCACCCATGTATTAAGGAAGAAACGTCCGGATAGCGGCGCACTATATTTTTAGAGTCATTTATGCTGTAGTCTGAGAATACCCCACGTGATGAGACGCCTGGATAATTTTCCCCTACTATTTAGAGTCAATTGGGGTTGATGAATACCAGTGTCATTAAAGTAGTTATTCTTATCACTCAGAAAGACAGGTGCGAAGAAATTTAGATTGAAAGGCGTAACGTACACAATTGTTAAGAGAAGTAGGCGAAAAATTAAGTAAAGAGGTATCTGGACGAACGGATCAAGAGTCAAGAAAAAGAAGAAGGATTAAAAGAGGAAAGTCATTGTTATGAATCAACCAACAAAGTTACATGAAATTTAATAAATAATGATTTTAATTGTGAAGAGAAAACGGGAGACTACGAAAGTTAGGAAAAACAATATTTATCGCTGAGACTTCATTACTAAGAATTATCAGTTAAGCATCATTAAGAAATTTATTAGCATATTTTTGGTAAAACGCAAAAGATTAAATAAATTTTTCAATCCGGTAGGGGTATTTGTAAGATTCGGTTAATTCTTGTTTATTAATCGATATAATAAAGTTATAAAAGATCCGAATGTTTGTAAGAAAGCAGAAGAATACCGCGACCGTTGCGGCGACGTCGTAGTGGAGTGGGAAAGGTTCTTAGCCGTTGGAGTAGGCTCAGGGCTTCCTTGTTTCAAGTAAAGACAATATAACCTAGCGAAGGGAAAGTGTCGGAGTACTTTGCACTTATTTCGGCCAAAAGCAGTTGGGAGTTAGAAAATGGCGAGTATATTGTAAACAAAGTTGTTGGGAGTAAGACTTGTAAGAAACGGAAAATTACACGATATTTTTGAAAGGTGAACGACGGTGACGGATACGAGTTCAAACACGCAGCGGCAAGAAAGACGCAGATCGTGCGAGAAGAAAGAGATACAGATTTTATGAGTTAAAGGGACGACAAAAGAAAGCGGGTGTGTGTGTAGGCTCACCCTTATCTTGTAGAATTATCAAAGGATAGCGACTAGCGGTCTAGGAACGATTGGCGAGCGTTGCCGAACCGTAGAAGAAAGAAACCTTTAAAAGGACGGAAATGACAGTTGAAAATTTAAAATCTTGCATAAATTCAGTGTAAACACAAAACACAAAAACTTCAAAACACGATCTCCAACCGCCAGCTAGCCTGCTAACAATTTTACCACACGAGTGAGAATAAAAATCAATAAAAACACAGCTTATTGTTCGAAGAAGAATTAATCTGTTTGGCGCTCTAAAAATAGTTTCATTGTCGTGAAACTTTTTAGCGGTACTTTCAATAATGAGTAGAATTTAATAAGTGAATTCACACCATTAATAATGCGAATTGTAATAAGTTGTTTAAAAATGGAAAAATGACCAAAAAGAAACGAATTCAATAAGATACATTGCGTATTTTCAGTCGCTTCCTGGGTTTTCGTGAAGGCAGCCGAGACTGTCGACGACCGTCGATTGTCGAAGCTGTCTTTTGTTTTTACGTCGGGGCAGCCCGGTGATTGCGCGGTCTGTTGATATAATTTTGAACTATTTCCGTCTGCTTTTTGCGAGAGAGTACGACCTTAGTCCAGTCACTGGCTCATTCTGATGGTATAATTTGAAACTGTCTCATTGCGACGGACGACGGGACACGTCAGCGATTCGCGGGTGTCCACCGCGCACTGATTAATATATTATATATTTAAGCGGCAATCTCAACTTTGCAGAACTGCGCACGCGCAATACACACCTGTAAGCAAGAGTTGACTACCCGTTCCAGGTGTTCATAAATCCGTTACCTGCACGATCGTTCCAAGCGTTTATTTTGGGTTTTTCGAAACATTCAGTATTCTTTTATACTTAAAAACCGTCTGGATGAGATAAGTCAGAAAACGGTTGGAAAAGAGGACACAGTTGGAGAGTGGAAATTTTCAAAGAAGTAGCTTGTCGATTGGCCAGGAAATCGCATCGTCAAGTTGAAAAATAACCAAAAACGATGACGAAATTGCATAATTTTTTTCACTCTTTTGCACTCTTCACATTCTGAACTTCTCAACAAGTGCTCTCCTTTTTCTCATTTTCACATGCAATTCATCGATTTTAATAAAGTTTTTGTATTCATTTTACCCTCCACAGTGCCCACAAGACGGAATTTTATCTCCGCAGTTTCAGCAAAATCGTCGTGTCTCTGGCACCGGTAGCAGCGTGTTGGCTCTATGTATTCTGCATAACTGTGCGACCGCTTACCACCATACGTATATACGTTAGTTTCCCCCTCGTAGAAAATATCTTCCCACTTACCTCTAGTACCCAACGCTTCTGTTTCCACTTTCTTCGACCAATTCGTCTTACGGCAGTAATAGTAGTAGTTCCTTCCATTCTACTCCATCCAAATTTTGTGTTATTATGTCATGTTTAAAGTCTTCCTCTTTAACTCCACCATCCACACCAAATAAAATCAATTTCGGACGCACTCTATTTATTTCCTTTTCCTGGAGATTGTCTGTCAGCGATAACTCGTGTGATGTTTCTATATCTTTATCTCTCTCAACAGCAACCACGAGTTCATCCTTACCAGCTTCCCGCCACATATCCACATTAATCTTCAATTGACTGTCCTCATTTTTCTTACCTTGCTTCCAACGACATAAGACTCATATTTGTTCCTCTTCTGCAGAACTATCACCCTTTCCCTTACATACTCCTAGATTTGACTGCTATTGGCTACCTTTCCTGCATAACCCAGTTTTGTTATCTTTCCCCCTCCCTTCACTGTATAATTCTTTCAAGTCCTTCAAATCATGCCCAATTGTGCCTAATATATCTACCCGCGTCTGCAAATCTCCCAATAATTTTTCTTCGGTATCTCCCAACTTCTTTCACTTGTAAATATGCATGTCGTTCACCTTTTTGTGATATTTTAAATTTGCATTTTATTTATACAGATTTACCACCTCCCCACAATTGCATGATCCCATATTTCAGGAACACCTGAAATTTCCCAGCAGTCTACTGAAATTTTACCCCATTCATTGTTTGAATTATCCTTTCATATTTTTTTCTCCCCGTTTAAAAATTCCAAACTTGTGTACCATCCTCCACTGTACTACCATCCTCAACAGGCACCGATCGTCTTTTTCGTGTACCTCTCCCTGCCGACTTCAGTTCATCTTTATCTAACATTTCATTGCTCAACCCAGTAACGTGACTATGTTGACCAGGTGTCTTTTGTAGAAAGGCATCTCGTTTCTCGTTCTCTACAGTTCCACCGTCGTCACTATCTTCTCTTTCAGACAGTAAATACTCCGAAGACTTTCGTTGGGCACGTTCACGTCGCCTATTTGTTCACCTTAAGCCGTCCTATACGTTTCCCGTCTTCTTCATCCATGTCTTGCGTTTTTTTGAAGTTTCAGGTCGATATGTCCGGTAGATACCTTATTTGAAATCTCGTAAGTAAACTGTACGGAACCATCATAACAATTGCATTCGTATGTGATTAATTTTTCTTTCAAAACTAATACATAAGGAACCTCATCTTCTTGAAAATTATTTAGAAACTCGTTAAAAAAAACTATTTTCATAAGAGTAATGAACTTACGACATGCACTTAGGTCTAATTAACTCGTGGTAACACCAAAAAGAATTCGAACACGCAAAAACCAACACAAACTTTATAAATTAATTGCGTCTCTCTCAAGGGACCTGCCAAAATTGGCTGATTCACTTCCTAAACTTGCTCTTTCTTCTGATTTACAATTTTGTGCATTAATCAGATAACTTGGCCCGCCCTTACACTGGCGAACAGAGGTGTTCGTCTGTACAGAAATCTAAATTTTGTTTAGCCTTAATTTCTTTCGGAAATAATGGGTGACAGCGAAACATATTTATTTGATTGATTTCGTTTGTCTATTTGTATCGAGTCTCATCGTTTAAGTTACCATGTTTTAATTTATGAACTATTTTATTCTTTCGTTCTTTATAAGAAGTGTGCGAAATATATATTTCTTTACTCTTTCATTCCATAAATCGAATTTCTATTTTCTTCGCGATGACTGCTGGTGTGTTGTTAAAAATACCTGTCGTAATGTGACCTCTAAATTTTGGTTTCATAGTGTGATTCCACATGCTAACTTTAACTTCGTCAGCAAGAGTTGCATAGGCGCATTCTTTTTAGTTCGGTCGGTTATGTTCAACACGTAAGTTCAGCTCGCTCCACAAAGAAAAATTCTGTTACAAAAATTTTAATTACGAAATCATTCTCTTGTATTCATTTTCATGGTTCTCCAAGCTGGAACCGTTAAAAGTTGAAGATGTATTTTGCAAATTTCAGTAATGTTGGCTTGATTTAATGAGTTATTATTTTTTATCGCCGAATTAAGCTTGAAAATTATATACTCTGAAATGAGCATATTGCAATTGTATATTTAAATTAGATAAAAAGTAACACAAATGTTTTGTAGAATAAATTGATTTTGAATCTTTTGGTCGCACGATTCTCGCTTCGCTCCGACACGCAGGAGTCATGCGCCTTCAAGGCTTTGTGATGACGCGAAAGTTTTGGGATGACGCATTGTCAGCGCCCGTGCGCGAAGCACATCTTGCTATACACAAATATTTCCGTAACAGAAGTAGATCCACTTTTCTTCTGTTCTTTTGCAAAAGGATTACAGGACGTTTCGTAGTAATTACAATAATTTAATTTTTTCCTCTCTTTCAATTGGAAAGTTATTTATATTATGGTTCGCTCTATTTCTTCTGTAGCATATATTTAAAAATACTGAAGTTTTATAAATCTTCAATTTGTCATTAGTATTTCATTCTTTGATGAATGTCTTCCTCCATCAGTCAGAGAATTTTTCATTTCCTATGAGGAAGTGGTGACAGCATCCCTGTTGATTTTCTTAGAAATTCATAATTAATATGCATGAGAAACATATGATCAGTCTAGCTTCGTAAAAAGCGTACTTTGAAATTCCAATTTAACGTTTTCTCGAGTATTAAGCTCGAAACGGAATTTGAAGTTCCTTGTCTTTTCCCATTTCTTAAAAATCATTCTTTCCTTCGGGTAATTTTTCTTTTTTCTCTCTCGTTATAATTAAATTAATTTATAATTAAATAAATTATAATGAAATATAGGGGAAATAATACTTCGTAATGTCTTTTTTTTTCAAAAATTATATACAAAATTTCAATATGTCATATATTACAAGTCAACATTTCAGTCAGTTGTTAAAGAGCAGAAAAATGGTTGTTAAATTATGTAATTATCTCTTTGTTAATTTAAATACAGTACGTAAATTTAGTTATTAGCTATTCCTCATTTCAGGACTTTTCAATCTTGTGTTATTTTGACATAAGCTTTGAAATTGGCGCGTGACATACCTTGAGCAAGATTAAGGTCTTGAAATGATATACTTGAATATGTAGAATTCAAAGTATGTTAGTACAAACAAAATAAAAGTATTTATTAATGTGAAAAGAGTTATGTCTTCTTATGATAGGTTCTTTTGAGTGACCGTCAGCTATAAAGAACACTGACTCTTACAAACGATTTCTCACATTGCGAGCGCAATCATTCATTCAATTTCAAAAGATAATGAAAGTAACGTTCTTATTCATGAATACTACTTACATTTCTGATATGTAATACTGTTTTTTAAACAATACTACAGATTCGTAAAGAAATAAGCGTATTTTTCTAATTACAAGTTACAAATGGTTTCCTATACTGAGGCATAAAATATTCTTAATAGTTGGGATTTCTTACCATACTAGAAAAATTTGTAAAGTGTATATATTTCTCTCGGGGGAGAAGATTAAGTACTATTTGGTAAAATATTCCACCCTCCTTTTCTCAATCACCAAATTTTATGCTGAAAACTATCAACAACAGAATATATAAACTCTTTGGAACTCATGTAGGGCATTAAATAAAACTTAGTTAAAATAACATAATTGTATTATGTAGTATTTTAATTTATGTTAACAAAATTTTAAAATAAGGGGTACTAATACTAGAGCAGGACAACACAGGAGGATAAACATATCACATACACCGCCGGGTCGCAGTAACCCAAAGGTAACGTCCTCGCCTTAAAAACCAAGAAACCCTGGTTCGAATACCGGTGCTGCCGGACGCCTGAAAAGAGGCGTTGACAGAACACCCGAAACGATACAAAACGGAAATACACCTCTTGTGAAGATATAAACAGGTAAAGGCGATGAATTATGACCAAAAATATTGTAGTAAAAATGATAATATGACATCGCCAAGAATTTCATGCAGAGAAGAATTATTTATCGTGTTAAAATGTCCGTAAAATTAAAAAAAACTAATATAACATTGTTATGATTTTTATTTTAATATATGGTATTTTTTAAAGTAGTTTTATTATTTAGTAATTAAATATTCAAAANCCCCCCCTTGTGGGCACCGCTGGTATATTTTACGTCTTCGTTACATTTACGTCCATCCGAGGGGATCACGAGCCGCTGTCTACAGCACGGTGTTGCGAACGCCATCTCTGGTCATAACACAGCAACAGTGGGTCGGCCATGTTTGTGTGGCATAAAGCATGCTGGGACACGGAGAAGCGTATGAACTAATTTATGATACTAATCATACTAAAGAAATACATTACATGAATTTATTATCTCGTTGTAGATACCGAAAAAAACTATCTTCTCTCTACAAGCAAAATCTCTCCCCCAGGTCATCCACCAACCACAAGAGCGATGAGTCATTCACCAACGCAGAGCAAAAACTACTAGTGACGCGCTTGAAATTCTGACCGAATGTTGCTTTTATATTGTCTAGACCAACAAAGAAAGTATTTTTTGAAATTCCTATTTTAAAAGGGTGTAATATAGTAAAATGTGATTTTTCCTATGTTCGCCATATTTCAAGAACTATCAAATGTAACCAATCAAACAAGTTTTGTATGTAATATAATTCAATCTAAAACTTAGTTTCTACAATTTTCATTTTTTAATGTTTAAAAGGAGATGAAAGTATTTTAAATGTTCACCTCGATGACTTGAGTTATTCATCAAAATAGAGAGAAAAATATTGAAGATTCGAACTTAAAATTTCACGGGATATTGCTTAAGTATTGTAGATTGATTCTTAATAACACAATATCTGGGTGACCGAGCTTCGCTCGAATAGCTCACAAAATGGTCACATGACAAAATATTTTTCGCAAAAGGATTCAAACCATGGTCTACTTACTTAGTTACACTGCTGTGTAACCCTGAATATAACGAATGATAATTCCATACGTAACTATTTTGCTAATTTGGTTACTGTGCAGTTTACGTTGCCCATATAAGATTTATTTGGGTGTCCGGGTTTAAGGAGTAATTCTGAAATTCTATGTAATTGACACCCCGTATTTACGCGGAAGAACATATACTGAGAGTAAATAGAAAATAATAACCATTTGTCTCAAGTTGTGCTTTCCTCTTTTATTCTCACATTCGTAAACAAATGAAAATTATCTATTCATTGTAACCCACAATATACCCTATTTATAATATTAGACATACATATTTATTTATGAGATAAATGTTGACTACCGTGAGAAAGTATTCACCGTTCCTACGACACCGATCAGTGGCGAACAGTCTTCAGATAAAAGAAGGTATTTTGCCCCTGATTGGAAATCACTTATTCTTCAGGTCTTCACTTTCCAACTATTCATAGGTATAAGGAATGTATAATGAAAGTCCGAAAAATAAAACGAGATCTCTTCAGGTCTTTACGATAATGGTGTGTGACATATTTTTGTTTATTCTATAACACAAAATAATCAGCGTATCCGAACCAAACTTGAGTTTGGTTTGAGTACATTTAGAAGAGGGACCCATTTCTGCACTCTTTCTGTCGCTTTAGACACGTGGGTGTTTATTCGTGTAAGCAGAATGATACCCTCGCACGCTGCCGCACACAACCGGGAAAAGGTGAACTGGGGTCAACGTTAAAATAAAGTATTCTACACGCGTGTTCATTTTCCATCGAGGATTGAAAGGAAAGGTTGGACTACAGCCGCATTCTTTGGATGTTTATTTTTTTGTTTTCAAAAAGGTAGAAGTAGAATTTTGTTTTTGAATTCTTTACTGAATTTTCTTTTTGGATTGAGCAAATGTATGAACACGTTTTAACTTTGAAGAAACTTAGAATCAACTTAGAATCTTCCTATTTCTTTGCCAATTGTTACTTTACATGAATTCGCTGGTTCGTATTTTGTAAGTAGAGCTAACTTTCATTCAATGTGATGTGTTGTTACTACGTTACATCAAAAGTAGTCATGTCAAACTCAAATGAATATTGTTTATTTCATAATGTTTCAACCTCGAAAATATTAAGTGCGGTAATTTAATTACCTTTTTACTAATAAGATAAAAGTTAGACGAAATTTGTTCGTAGTATAGGGATCAAAGTCTCACATATGAACGTGCGAGGTCCGAGTTCGATTCCCCGCCGAGAAAGTTATGTTTTAATTTATTTGTGCTAACATAATCTGCCTCATTATACATTCCACGTTTGTTTAACATTTTTATTGTTACTATTAAAGAACCATTTTTTCAATTAAAGAACAAATTTAAAGTCAACTAAATGGAAAAACGCCGGTTTAATCAGCTTGGTGTGCTGTTAGTGAAGAATCTGAGTTTTCTTATTAACTATTATATATCTTATTTGTTTGATTGTTACAAAAAATCTTAATGATTGAAAGAATATTAGAGATGGAAACTCGTATGAACTGAAAGAAAGATTCTTGCAGTTAAGCAGCAAACTTAAGCAGTTTTATATGCATTTTAGTGACTCAGTATGGGCTCTAATGATCTTGTTGTTGACGAGCCCTTAAAGCCCCACAAAAAAAAGTGACTCAGTAACTATTTATTAATAGTAAAAAATGTTAAAAAGAGGATAAATGTATAATATATTTATCATCTGATCATCAAAAATGAATAAAAAACACCTCCGCTCCCCCGGGGATTCGAATCCCAGGCATTACGTGTAAAGCTCGTACGTTAATCCCTGGACCATCAGACACTGACTCAAAGAGAGAAAATATTTTGTTTATTAATGACGCTAGTATTACACGTGTTAAAATTGTTCTACAAAAAAAGACCACATTATATCACATTTTCATATCAAAATACATCTTATCTGTGAATTTCATTAATATCATAACAACCATTCTTGAGAAAAGTTTTGGCAAACACATAGGTATATAGGTACATAGATACAATTATTGTTTGCTTATTAGTATAGGATTAAATATTTTTATTTTCTTATTAACATTTCCCAAACAAATATGAATTCATCAATGGTTCAGTTCCTAGTATATTTAACACGCTATTATTACATTACTTTTAAGCATAATGTATTAAAGTACAAAAAATATTTTAATGCGTTCTTATTCATGTTTCTTCTTTCTAATATATTAGAATTCTATTGTTCTTTCTAATTATGCATTCTTCTTCTTCTTCCTGAGCGTTTGTCCTGCAAAGTGCAGGGTCCGCTAGATGGATATGGTAGATGATAGGGGGAGGTACTGATTTGGCTGTCAAAAACGAGGAGATTTAATTGTCTTAGATTCATTCGTTATTGATTATTCATCAAACTAATAGATATTAAATATAACATTTAATTCAGCAGTTAAATACAATTGATATTTAATATTGCACTGATAAGAACTAAAATAAAATGACTCATACTGCTAACTATTAAGAATTAATGTTATATAGTATCCGATTTGTACACGATAACAGGATATAAAAGGAAATATGAATGTAATAAATTAAAACTTTCTTTAAATCACAAAGCAGATTTAATGAACATAATGTACACACAATATCAAGAGAAAATTAAATAATCCTATGAGTACTGAACAATCATAGGAACTTGCACTCAACTTTTTTAGTTTACTTGCAACATTGGTTTTTGTCATAAATCGTATCTTGTTTCACAAAATTGATTATGGTATTATATCCACGTTGACTGAAGTCAAGTTGCCAACTATTCACAAAACTTGGAAATATTCACCAAACTAGTTCTTATTAATTAATAATTCATTCCACGTTTTGTTTTATATTGGATGACTACAATTATTTTGTGATTTTATAACTTCATAATTAATTTAGACTGTCGTTTGACTTCTTTGACAAGGGTCGCATTGTCTTCAGTGATGCCGCTGCCATTTCTGTTAGAACAGTATTTTCCACAGTTTTTGGCGAATTATTCTTGTAGATCACTGATACCAATAGTGAACTATATCGACCCCCAGGGGTTCACTGCGACCAGTAAGGGATCCATGTCAGCAAAAATCAAAATTGTGGGTCCGTGAGATGTAAATGGGGGTCCATGATAGTGCATCTCATTTAAGCAGATCGTGATCTTAATTGGCTTTCCATGAATGGAATAATCGACACAGGGTACATATGTCATGGGTATTTCATACCCGTTTCTTATCCCGTATTAGAGAATATCGTGAGAAAGTTTTCAATTGCTTTTCCATCTTCTTACCTAGTGTAAAGGAATTTCACCATGGTTACCCATCTCCTAACAAAAAAAATACACACATTGGACTGAGGAGATTTGAGTTTAAACCCAACTAAATTGAAGCCAAATTATGATTCTTTATTTAAAGCATAAGGTCAATCCCTCTCACAAAAAGAATATTTTTGCTTATTTTTTTCATGTAATAGATACTAAATTTTAATTTGATTGGAGTTCAATTAATAAATGTATAAAAAAGTAACTTTTTGTTTTTTGTTTTTCACACTACTGTTAAAATTTTAATCTTTGAAAGTGAGTAGCACTCTACCAGCCATCAAAAACACACTTGATGTTGACGAATTTGCCAAAATGCAATATTATATAAGACGGGAGTCTACCCAAAACTGAAAAACATGGCAAGTGGTCTACAAAACAAAAACTTTTGGGGACCCCTATTGTAAATATCCCGTAAGATATGAAAATCCTAACGTCATTGCATTCCTATTTCCATTTGCTATGTTTTAGTAGGTTTTTTCACTACGTTGAGCCGCTACTTTTGCCAGAATATCAAAAAATATAAGCTCGCGTAAGTTTCTCCATATAAGCCCATAGTAATTTAATGCGAAATAATTCAAAATTTCATCCCGGAAGAGTATGAAAATTTATGTCCACTATATACAATGGTTCAAACTATCATTTATAAATTTTTTTTGGGGAGGAGGGGTACTTAAGCCTCGTCAGTCTGATGCACATAATAGCTTAACAGGATTTTACAGCATCTCCAGGAAACACTCACAAACATGTGTCTTCAGTATCTACAGTTAATATAGTCCCACAGTCATTTAAATAATCAAGAAGCATTCCAGAAATCAACTTCTTTAAAATGTCTAACTTATTCACACACGGCAAGCATTCTTTATTAAAATTATCCTCTATGATCTGCAGGACATACCACACAACACACTTCATGAATTTTCCTCTAATGCCTCGATCAACAAATTCAGATGGCATTTCCAAAGCAACTTTTTGTTACACTGCAGCCATGTCACACGCACTTCTTGCATCTCAACATAAGAAATGTAAGTAGGAATCGGTAGCATTTTTAGTTTCACTGAAATAAATTGGAACGTTCAGAAAAATGCAAGGAACTGCATCATCTTTCATTCTGTACCTTCCTCTCACACTCTTTCAGCTCTCCTTTTACAACACACTTGTGTCAGCATATAATATCCTCTCCAGAAAAATGTTTTATACTTATGAGTATTTTTAAGATTCTTCAATTCACGAACCCCCCAGGGGACTTACATCTAGTAAGTACGTGTTTGGCGAACACGGGGCCCCGAGCTGAGTTTGGCATTGCTTCCACTTACTTGTGCCATGCTCCTTCCTTTATCTTTCCTGACCTCCCTTGGTCACCTCTTGTTCTTTTCAATCCCGACGCTATTAGAGCTAGGGTATCTTTCATTTTCCTCTTCTTCTCTTTCCTCTATTTCTTCTTCTCCTCCCCCCGGGGGGCTTACATCTAGTAAGTACGTGTTTGGCGAACACGGGGCCCCGAGCTGAGTCTGGCATTACTCCCACTTACTTGTGCCATGCTCCTTCCTTTCTCTTTTCTGATCTCCCTTGGTCACCTCTTGTACTTTTCGATCCTGACGCTATTAGAGCAAGGGTATCTTTCATTTTCCCCTTCTTCCCTTTCTTCTTTCCGCCGCAGGGAGCTCAGTTTCGAGTGAGTATGGGCTTGGCAAACCACGGCTCCGAGCTGGGGACTGGTACTGCGCCATCAGTCCTCGGACACCGTAAGCTTTGGACATGCTTCAGCGACCACCATTGGCGCAAAAGTGGAAACTTGCGTGTTTCGAAGGGTGGAGATCTTGCCTTCATTGGCCGGGTCGCGAGGAAGGATTAAACCTCTATAAAAAAAACCCTCAACCTCAAGGTGTGTTACGCGCCGATGAGGTGAATGTATGTTGAGGACAAACACTCACTAGCGGACAACCTCTGGGGCAACTGCCGCACCTCAGTTGAGCAAGGCTTAGTGGCGTGATGCGGGGGCTCCACGTCACCGGACATTTACTTCCTCCGAACTCGTGGGTCAAAATGAAAGATTC
>NNCF01125801.1:43343-92063 GCA_002313205.1 Laupala kohalensis | reverse complement strand
ATTCTTTGACATCGAGAAGGCTTACCATACTACTTGGCGTCATGGCATTTTACAACAACTCTATGTCTGGGGATTTAGAGGACGTCTTCCTCTGATGCTCATGTCCTTTTTGGATCAACGTTCCTTCCGCTATAGAATTGGAAGAGATATCTCGGATCTCCTTCTCCAAGAGAACGGTGTTCCTCAGGGCTCAGTCTTGAGTGTCACCTTATTTGCAGTGGCCATAAACCGCATAACGTCTGCTGTAAAGAATCCTGTTTTACACTCTTTTTGTCGATGACTTTGCCATCTTTTGTTCATCACAGAGTGTCACAAGTGCGGAGAGACAAATCCAACTTTTCTAATTACATAAACAGGTTTTCGCTTCTCTGCTGAGAAAACACACTATGTTCTTTTCAGTAGGAGACCAAGCTTTCTGGTAGAACCTCACCTCACCCTGGGGAACAACGTTCTAAAATTCTACCCATTTGTAAAATTCTTAGGTCTAATTTTTGATCAGAGACTAAATTGGATTGAACATCTGACATACCTAAGAGCAAGAACATTAAAGTCTCTGAATTTATTAAAGTGCCTGAGTAGCAGGGAATGGGACGCTGGTCGCTACTCCCTGCACCAGTTTTATCGAGCATTCATAAGATCTCGGCTCGATTATGGCTGCGTTGTATACTGCTCTGCTCGTACATGCTATTTAAAGAAGTTGGATAGTGTCCACCATGCAGGAATTCGACTAGTAACGGGAGCCTACCGCACTAGTCCCATTCCGAGTTAGTATGCAGAGTGGCGAACCATCCCTTTACCTCCGACGGCAAATCCTCATGCTACGACACTTTTGCCACGTGCTAACTTTACCAGACAATCTGGTGCACAACGCGGTTTTTCATCCTTCCTCTTCTTCCATCCGTTTCTACAACAACAGACTGAGAGCAACCAAACCTTTTGGATATCGCTCCAAACAAGCTGATCCAGAACATTCAGGATGTGGTTTTCTCACTGCTAAGTGATGGAAAGAACATAATGTTTTGCTAAGTTCGCGGTCACGTGGGTATCAGTGGAAATGAGGAAGCAGGCGATTCCGCAAAGACGGCTTGCCTCAGGAATCGCGTGGATTTCTCCACGATTCCAAAACGAGATCTCCTAAATTCCGTCAAGTTGAGGATTCTGTTGAATGGAGCAATGAGTGGTTAGCTGTTGAAAGGAATGAGCTCCGACTTATCAAATCTTCTGTTAAGTCATGGAGCAGTTCCTGTAGGCCAGCCCGGCGCGACGAGGTCTTGCTGACCCGCCTGCGCATAGAACATTGTCCTCTCACTCATAGGTATCTCTTACTACTTGATGATGAACCCGTTTGTGATGAATGTAGTTGTTCTTTAACAGATCGTCACCTACTAACTTATTGCGGAAAATACTCGTGTTTACGGAGACAAATTGGTTTGGCTGCAGATTTACCAACAATTCTCGGAAATGAAACTTTTAATGTTAATAAACTATTAAATTTTATGAGTAGATCGGGGCTACTCCAAGTTCTCGGGAGGGTTTAAAAATTTGCATTCCCTTTTCATCTTTCCTGTCTTCTTTTTTTTCATCGTTCGTTTATGTAATTAGAAAATATATTTAGAAATTGTTTTCCTTTTTTGTGATATAATGTATTGGTATTCTGTTTTCTTTTCTTTCATCTTTCTATTTAGATATTTGTTGATTTCTGGAGGGTTTTTTAGTGGGTATGGTCGAGATATTCGGCGAGTCCCACACACGGGGAAGAGTCACTACGGTTCTTCTCTATGGTGTGAAACTGCATTTTTCCCTACTTGCATGGGCTCTAATGACCTCGATGTTGACGAGCCCTAAAGCCCCATTAAAAAAAATCAATTCACGAAAATCTGTAGGTATTTTCCGAAACCATTTAGATTTCAAATCTCTACATCTTGGCAAAGCAAAAGTTATCACGAACTCATTTTCAATTCTATCGTTTAACTTGCATCCTATTACAGTGCAGCAGTGAGGCATAATGCGTACAATAATCACCGATCTGAAAACAGAAATTCATTAATCTCTCAATTTCAATAGACTAACATCATAAGTGGTATGACCTGAAACATTACTCGAGCCTTATCTACACAATAAGAAAGAAATTCAACTAATTGCACACAAGTCAAGAATCCTTCAACATATTAAGTCTTGTTCCACACAGGTTGTGGTAAACTACATCTGAAAATAAAAATAATGTTTCAGTCATTATGTTATATATTGCGAAATCAATTATGAATTAGTACGTCCTCCCTTAAAACACTAATATTGTATTAACAGTAAACATGAATTAGTTTACGTGCATAGTTAAGCATGCTTTTCTCATGAACTGTAAACACTTACCTCTCCAAGTATGTTCAATATAATCTGATACCGAAAAGGTGATCACGGTCAGAACGGGATGAACAATGAATTACAGCGCATAAGACCATTTATTCACGTGATTTCAAGAAAATTAGATTAACTCTACTTCCAAGTAACATGAAACACAGTCTGGTGTCTGCTGTTGTACTCCAGGACCTGGCCCGAGAAATGGCGGATGTCTATGCTTCCGAGTGTGGACAACAGAAATCGTTAGTGGCGCACCGTTCGATATGTCCTAGGTGGAAGTAAAGGATACCGCACCCCCTCTGCTCCGAAGATTTGACAGACCCACATTGGACTGATTATATTTGCGCAAGTCGTGGAAATTGCGAATTCACTAAATGGGCCTGACTATTTCCACAACTTGCGCCAATTGTGAGTGCACAGTGCGATTATATGGACGAGTTATGGCACAGTGTGGCAGCTAGGAAGACTGTCATGTATTTAAGGATAAAAAACGATCTAAAATGGTCTTATTTCCGATTTGGATATTTTGAATTTTCTTTTGATGTAATTTTTTAAAATACATTGATTCTAAGTATCCAAATGTGTACACTGCGTATTTCTCTAGTAACTGAAAACCCACTTAAGGTTTTATGTCACTTCGTGCGGGTTTCTTTCTCAAGTTTTATAACCGAAGTTTATTTTAATCATGGTGAAATTCGTGGCAGAATTCACTCCTACATATTACAGGGTTTCATTTTGGTTTTAAATTGTACATTTAAAAGTTACGCTTAATCTTGCACGATACTTCTCCGTGCTGTTTCAAACATTATAATATTCATTGTTTCCTGTTCTAAAATGGCTGGCTGGCTAACTGCCACACAGTGAATCGTATTTGCTACAATTCGTGCATCTAATCACGGGTAGACCGCCCCACTGTATGGCTCACGAGCTGCTACGGTAGATCGCTTTTAACGCATTTCAAATGATCGAATCCATATCACGGGACCGTGCGCTCACAATTGACACAACTTGGGGAAATAGTAAGCCCATTTCTGGCTTGCTAATCGCACAAGCCGCGTAGTCTACTACAGTCTTGTAAGAAAAATAGGAGTAAATAAAATGGCTCCAGAGGCAGGTTTGAACTCGCGAACGCATAGTTTTGTAACAAACATCGCAAGATTACTGCATGAGCCACGAGGGGGTTTCTGAATGCGCCGATGTTTTGTAAACATATGAATGATAATCTGAGTAAGGATTTCACGTAAGATTTTAAATTCAAATGAAACTCTCTACAAGAGATTGGAATCTCCCACAAATTCCTTAAACGTAAAATGAACTTAAGCTCGAAAATTTGATAAAAAATCCCGTATGGAGTGACAAAACCTCAAGTCGAATTTTACTTACTGAGAACATCGCAGTATAAACGTAATGTTTGAATCCATCCTTTACAAAGTCTTAGGTTTATTTTAAAAGAAAATAGCACTCGAAAGATCTACTCGGAAATAAGACTTGTATATTGTCTTTTTATCCGAAAACACATACCAACCTAGATATCAGCGACGCTATGCATTGCTATTCACACACCTTGAGGAAATAGTGGGCCCGCGGTGGGTTCGATATTTTCACAAATTGTGCGAATATTTACTTCGCCCATATTACGTGTTGTGGTGTCTCAACAACATTTCTACACACACACGTTCCGTCATCCACATTTCCAAATCACCGCACATATTCGTCAAAGTTTACATGTCCTGTTATATATTTCAGTAACCTTTTATTAGGCGCGAACCTTTTCCCGTTTTTTCGTGCATCGAAGTGGATATTCGCACAACTTGTGAAAATATCGAACCCACTGCGGGCTTACTATTTGCCCATTATTTCCGGAAGAGGAAGAAAGAACAATGAGGGATGGAGGAAGACGGCGAAAGTAAATAAATTAGCAGAACTGGTCAAGCAGTTAAAAGGAAAGAAATCAGTAGGATATGACGGAACACAGCTGTAGACGTACCTTCTACATATACACTAAAACCCCACATGCATTAGCACATTCAAATGCATGTTGTAAAGAAATACATCACGCCATGATGTTTACGCCGTCGTTAAGACGAGCAACACAGACGCTCTACTTCCAAGACCAGAATAACCAATGCCATCCGCAAGAGAGTCTCCACATACGTCACGTTGTTGATAAACATTGAGGGATTCAGTGACTCCACGAGAAGCACATGGAGTAGTATTGCGTAGTACATACAAGCTTGCGTATTATGTTTATTAAGAAGATTCGAGAAATACCAGATAGATGAACTTAACAGCTATGTTACGTCACCAACGCATCGTTGATGTTTAATAGAGGAGCATATACCCCGAGGTTAGATTAGCGACTTAGCAACCACCAAACATTCATTTCTGGTGTAGCTCTTGACCTGGACGGAGCTCCTCGAGAACCTCCTCTTCAAAAGTTTAATCAGACCACGCGAACGAACGCCGTTCCGCTGCCCAACTGGCCACGCATTAGTACATGCTAACGCCAAAAGGGGGCGCTACAAGTCCGAACGTATATAGCTCACGCTAACGAACGCCGTTACGCTACCCGACTTCGCATTAGTTCATGCAAAAGTCAAAAGGGGGCGCTACACGTCTATAGTTCACGATCACGCCTAGAGGCGGCGCAGTACGGGCAACTGCTACGCAGTTCACGCTAACACCGAGAAGCGGCACTCTACGAACTACTGATCTCTAGTTCTCACGGACGCCGAGAGCAGGCGCTTCACGGATTGCTGCCCGTGGTTCACATCGACGCCGTCAGGGAGCTCTCAACAATGGCACTATCTTACGGACACTCAGCGAAGCGACAGCTTAGTGAGTTAAGATTTTATCTCCAAGAGAGAGAATTGACTTTTGCAATTTGCGTGCCCCTGCTGTCATTGGGCATACTGTTACTATTTCTCTTGGCCTTTGTCATATTACAGAAATAAACTAATTGTTTACTATATTAGTGTACGCAATAATGTATGGGAACACAAGGTACTTTTTGCGAAGTATTAGAAGGAAATGCGACAAATACAACTATGCCCAAAGAGTATTACCGGGGGATATGGTTCTATATCTACGGATGCACTGTAAGTATTAAATAGTATTCTGCCGTCGGATTTGTATATACAGAAAATGAACTTGAGGAAGAAAATAAGGAAAGGCGAGACAGTATATATTAATGGAAGGTAGATGAAGGGGTCACCATAACTTGGAGAACATCAAGGTGACATTTATGGAAAAATACTAGGGTTCGGAGCGGAATAGCGTTAGTGTTAAAAAACGTTATCGGTCCAAACTGAAAATACGTCACCAAAAGTTAAACCAATCGTAGGCGAGTCACGTGAAAATAAAATTGATAGCTATTGGCTAGAAAGAATCATCTACGTCTCTAAATTTATGGGTAATGGAGAAGGGACAAGGTTTCTTAAACGAGGAACAGAGACGCTCCAGGATCATTCACTTCAGAGCAGATCCAGTCATTCTGAGAGCATATTACATCAGAGCATTAAGATACGATTAAGATTTTAATTGATCGTTGTATTGTTCAATTTGATCATTATGATTGTCATGTTTCTGACTATCATCCGGCGCACAACGGTTTCAATATGAGTTCAATGTAATTATTACGAGTCTCAACTAGTTTGGCGCGAATATTGTTAATTTCACTTTAAATTGTTACTGACATGACTGATGAACAATTTGACCTTGTGATCAATGGCAACTGAACTGTACGAGAACTATTAAGGGCTTGATTTCTTTGACAAGTGATTGGTAATGGTGATATGATAACGACATCTTGCATCCCACGCTGAGATCAGCCTGGCGGGTGTAGCAGCTGACGTGGGCCGTATCAAAGGGGCACGAGGCGGTGAAGGCGTCTACGCCCATTAATGGACGGTGGCATTCCACGGCGGTTTGTTGCTGGAGATCGCCAATCTTGTGACAGGTAATTACATGAAGGACCGTGTACAGCACCTAGCTTGTCACTAAATACCAGTGCAACGTCTTGAAGTGTGAGTGATATACCAAAGACTTTTGTGGCTGATGTAATCTCTATTATTGTTTTGTAATGGAATGCAAAGGCTCCAAAACGATACACAATGTGTTAACAGCCTAATGAACTTCATAAGATCACTAATTTCAATATTCATTAAGTAGGCACAGCCCTCATGAAGAGATCGGTTGGGTTGTAGTAGTTAATATGTAATTTTGCGAGATATATCAAAGGGAAAGTGTGGAAAAGGTGTTTTTTGGGGAAGTGTTCGTAATGTTCTTGTACTTTAATAAATGATCAAACCAATATTTATAAATGTTGTGTTTCTTTCAAGAAAGATTTATGCAATTTCACGACAATAAATGGGCCGAACTCCGACCTTCCTTTTGTTTATTACCTTGTTCAGAAGCACATTTAATATACCAGTGTAAGCTGTTGAGTGGGGTAGGTAAGTTGTATTATTTTATTCACAAGTTTACATGTTTCAATTGTAAAACCTGAGGACTTAGTGGGGTAAAGCGGCGAACTGGCTGTTGTACACGTTTCAAAGAGTACGAAGTACTCCTATTTTCTCTACTTTTGTTCTAGCCATCTCTATTTGCAATGGAACATCGCCTGCTTTATTTCTTTACAAGAGTCAGTAGTGCTCTCGTAGGACTTAATTTAACAGGCAAAAATCATGTTTATCGAATTCGGAGAAAGCGAAAAAGTCCAGAATATAGTGTAAATGAAAATGGTTAAGTTAATAAATAACAGTATTTATACAATATGCATAAATAAAATAAATTTGTTCATTTTTGTAAGGGTTGTTAATAAGAATATTAGTTCTATAATATTAAAAATGGTCAAACATTACAAATTATTAAATATTGCACATTTAGAACAAACGTCCCCCCAAATCGCCCAACCAGGACATTAAAACAGGAAAAAATTATTTTCCCTGAAATTTGATATTACTGTCTCTATCAACTGATGAACAGTAACCCTACAAAAACATGTGGGAGAGGGAGATGAACACCAAAATTTTTCATTGGAACCCAATTGTAATAGCAGATTGTTCATAGACTTTTATACCTGGCGATGCATAACTTTATCATAGTATAACATTCATTTTTATACATAGTTTGGACTGCTTTCTTGACAATAAATTTAATTATAGAAAATCCAGACCCATCAACACCCAAATTATTTTTTTAAATCCTCAATTCGCTTAACACCTCTACACTTATAGGAGGTAGTAGGACGATAAAAATGACAACAAAAAGTCATTTTTACATTTCGTTTATCGATAATAAGCCGATCTACAAATAGATCGCTGGACAGATTCATGGAGTATGCAACACGCAACACACAATATTTATTTTACAGTAAACTGATTCTAAATAATGAACTTTATTGTTATGAAACTTCATTTCCCATTCTGTTGAAAACGATATATATTTCCACTATGTGCGTTCAAAACATTTTTGACATAGTAACATTGAATTTTGATCAAAAGTCAGAGGTCATCCACAACTGTTTTGAAATTAGCTGCGTCTTTGACCCTTCCTTTTCCCTACATAATGGTGCATTCCATCGAAGTGCATTTCTAAACGCACATATCTATGAGATTTCAAGGAGGTGCGCCACATATGTCGACGAACATACGTAAATCTTTCATGCTATCATCACATTTATGTTCTCTTTCATAATGCAAATCAAAATTTTAGCAATATCATTTAGAAAATTCTAAAGGGTAGTCATGGCTTGTAAGCCAATCTAATCAGCTTCCCTTTTATGAATTATTATTGCGATTATTTCGTTGACCGAGAAATTCTGTTCGAAAATTCCAAACCGCTGAAATGATGCATAAAGGTGAAGAATTCCGAGAAATAATCTATGTTCCACAGGATCGAAAGTACAATCTCGGCAATTCTTTAATGTAATCGCATAGTTAACAGACTCTAACAAAATATTCTCCAACATGTCCTCATAATACAGGGTCATCTCCGTTAGTTGCAATGGAGTCAAAACCTTCAGTTTTTTCAGTTTATTTTGAGTGTCGCGGGTGCTAGATTTTTGTTAACCTCGTAGTGTTGTGTAAACCGGACCCGATTTTTGTGAGGTATGTTCGCTATCAGTATATTTCGTTTTATTTAGTCTTCCTTCTAATAGCCTGAAAAACTATACGTCAAAAATGAATAAGTAAATAAGCTAACACATAACTAATCGAACGTAACTATAGTACATAAACATATGGTTCTTTTATCATTTTGTGCACTAGTAGAGGTCCAGGAACATCATTTTCAGTCGGGTAAACAAACGCATCATCTGTAACTTCATAACCGTCCGTCACTGCGAATAATAAAACATAGTGACCTTACTAATGCAAAAGGGATGCTAATAAAAGAGGTCTCCTTGTATATATTTACACGGAAAATGTTCACACAGAACATACACTGTTATCAGAACAAAGAACACATAACCACACTATGACTCTTTTCTACGTACGTCAGCTGCGAGCGGCAATGCTCAAGTTCCCTATACCCGAAGCGCAGTGCGCCCAGCGAACTATAAATAGAACAGCAGTTTCTGTTAAGTGATATCTCGGGTACGGGTACCATTGCGCTGAATTACTCCAATCCTTCTATAGCAACAAAGAGAAACATATTTAACAATACGCAGAAGTCCAAAATTCTTGATATGAAAAGTTTTACTAACTCAGCTCACGTAAACATATAACTCTGCGCAAAGAGCCTGACGACGACTTCAATAATTTTAATTTTTAAAGTATCAATAATCATACTTAAAACACATCTATTAATTCCTACACATCTATCAAACTTCAAAATACTTAGAACACAAGTCCAAATTTATCAAAGTGAAGTTACTTGTAAGAAATATATAACCACTCTGGTTGACCTAGATCGCTGGGCGTTAATGGGTTAATGAGTCTTTCAAAATCCTTTGGTTTCAGTCGCGATTTCCAGTTGTTTTGTTACAATGTTAATTCTAACTTTTGGAATGTGATAAGTTAATGCTGTTCGACTAGTTCATTGAAATAAGATAATTACATTTTCCGAATTCTATTCTTCTTTATAAGAACATTTCTTCCTATGATCAACGGAAATGGACTTGTCCTACGTCAGGATATCATGTAAGTTTCAATATTTTTCTTTTATGAGTTCAAAATTTATTTTCCATACTTAGTTTTCCTCCTAATCGACATGATTATTGTAGCCACTTCGATAGGTTTCCTACAGAGTTCCCGTATATTTTAAAAACCTGTATCCTCTTTTCATCAAGAAATGATTTGGGAACATTAGGATTATATTCAAAACAAACTAAAAACAGACTTTATTATAGAACAACAATTACATAAAAGTTCAAGAACAAACATTTCAATATGAATACAGAAATAAATAAATTAGTCCCTTAGTATTCAATTATACCACTCAACGGGCTGCAATTTGGTGATGCAGTATTTGGAATTTTTGCAAATCATCTTCTGATACTGATGATCGAATACCTGAGATGGCCAGTACAAAATCAGCATAGCCAACTTCAAATTTGTCCCGATACGTATCATTACCTGTGTAAAAAGAAAACAAATAAATAAACTTTAGAGTAAACTAGTGGTGCAAAACCATTGCACATACTTTCTCATATACGTTTCTCCGTCTGCAGCAAAGAATGAGAAAAAAAACTATAGTGAAAGGGTCATTTCTGGCGTAGACCTCTACATTTTGGTCGTCTTCTAGTACTCTATTCATGCTCAAAGTCAATAGATGAACTTATTACTGTCTTTTATTTGAAATTTGAAAATAAAAATTCGGAATATTATTTCAAAACATATAGCGACATATCGGTCTTATAAATATCGTAAAAGTGTTGTGTAAATTTAACTTTGTTGTAGACAGAGATATTTGTATTTTCGTATCTGCAGTGCGTTTTCTGTCCTCCTATATATTTTATCATTATCATATCTTTCATTTTAGTTTACGAAAAGTGTATTCTACGTCTGCTTGGTCCATTTACACGATTAAACATTATTCAAGCTTCTTGAAACAGTAAAGTAATATGTAAGTGTAGCAGACAAATTATTTTACTGCGTCTATACCAAACTTTCAAGCGAAATACCGCTAATGCGGATGTAATGCATACTAATTGTACTTTACATACAGAACATTTAAGCAAAACCGTTGGAGCAGTTTTTGATAATCATTTGAAAGGATACTTTGACCTTCATGTAAAGTAACCTTTGTTTCAAAGTAAAAAATAAATAAATAAATTAGAGAACGTGCATCGGCAAGTAAATTCTATTGTTAATACAAAATGCGAATTAAATTGGTTCATCCATTTTCTCAGAATCACTGCGCACGGACGGACAGACGGAACTTAAGCCAATTTTTTAAAAAAAATCAGTGATTACCCAAACGGATATTTCCGACGAAATCTCGCTTTCGATAAAAGTGGAGGATAATAAACTAATTTCATCTCTGGAAGCAAGCGCGGGACCATCCCATAAATTACGATCAAGGGCCCTAAGGCAGAGGCGGATTTACTATTTCAACATACTCCTAACAAAAATAGTTCGACACTTGTACTATTAACATAATACCAACAAATATTGTATTTAATAAAATACAGAAAAGTAATTTCACAAGTACGTATTATTATCAAACTATAAATCATTAGGAAAGTATTGTTGATAATTGGTAACTATTGAATAACACTAAATTCGCGAAAAATTATTTCAATAGATGCCGCCCCTAGGCAAGAGCTTAGCGAGACATGATAAAAAAAACTGGTCTCTACCCGAAGGAAAACCCGAGCCAGGTTGGAGCTACAGAATTAATGTACTACAAAGTGCCAGGGTTGAGCACATATACAACTAAATTTATATGAACAATAAGACATAAGACAAGCATGCATGAAAATAGTTTTGAACGTGCTGTCAGATATTTTGAAAGTACAACAACAATGGCGTAATAAAGTACAAGACGGATTTAGTTTTTATAAAAATCAATATGTTATTTTAGTGTACAAGCACTGGTGCAATAGGTAGCTTTTAACCGCGGATGAAGAGATTCAATTTCATAATATCCTTTATATTTTTGGACAGGGAATTATATAGAACGATTCCCGAATGATACGACCCTTTTTGGCAAAGTTCGGTTGACACTTTCGGACGATGAATATTATTCCTATTGCAAGTATTGTGTTTTGTATGAAAAAAGGGTCGTGCTTCAGTAATTCGGTCTTTTATGAAACACGACAGTTTCATAAATATAGATGCAGAGCAGTGTTAAAATATTTAATTCCTTAAATAAAGGTTTATAAGAGATTCGGGGATGAGATTTACAAATTGTCCGCACAATCATCTTTTGAATTCTCAAAGTTTGGACGCTCTGCCCGTAATTACCTCAGAAGATAGCGCCGTATCGTAAATGGGAGTTAACATTTGCAAAATATAGGCAAGGGGAAATATGTGGACTAACAATATTGACTAAGATTCGTAATGCGTAACACAATTTACTTAATTTGGAATTAGATTGTCAACGTGACAATTCCATTTGAGATTGTCTTGAAAATGGAGACCTAAGAATTTTGTATTCGTAACAGTTTTATATTGTGTTTCGTTTAACGAAAGAGAAACCTGGGGTAAAGATTTTGTGTTACTATTGTGAAATGACATATATACTGTTTTGTCAGTGTTTACAATGACACGATTTGCTTGGAACCAAGCCGAGAGGTTAGGCAAAACTTTTTGTGCATTGGTGTGTTTACATAGTAAATTAGTGTCATGAACAAAAACAAACATTTTGCAATCTGATGTGAAAGATGACATGTCGTTCACATACAAGAAGAGAATAGAGCCGAGGATTGAACCTTGAGGAACTCCGTTACTTAGTGGCTTTGTTTAGTATACGATAATTCCACGTGTTGATATCTATCTTTTAAATAGGAAGTCAGCCATTGATGTACAAGTCCACGAATGCCAAAAGATTATAATTTTGAAAGGTGAATTTCGTATTCAATGACATCGAATGATTTAGATAAATCAAGAAAAAAAACCCGAGAAGAAGTCGTAACATCGTTTGAGAAAGAAAATATGGCGCTGGTGGTAGAAAAGGATTTCCGAAATCCGTTTTGATCGTTAGAGAGAATGTTATTTTTTGGCAGACAATCTAGAAGACGCTTATAGAAGAATTTTTCATGGATTTTTGAGAAAGTGGGTAGTGGAGATATTGGTCGATAATTACCAACATTGTGAATGTTTCTTTTCTTGGATAAAGGTTTCGCTTTTTCTCCCTCAAATGTGTTAGGAAACACCCCTTCCGATGAAGAACTACGAAATATATTTATGAGTGGATTTAATATAACGAGGGACGAAAATTTAAAATTAAATTAAGGTATGTCATCTATGCCTGTTGCAAACTTTTTTAATGAGCTGATGATTTTCATGATCTCACTGGCGTTAGTTTCGGAAGTGAACATAAAATGGGGCACGTGGGTGGATATATTTGGAGGACATTGATTTGGAGATATTGAATTATTTTACCTATTTCTGAGAAATGAGAATTAAATTTGCGATGTCAAGTGGATTTGATACGATTTTGCATCGCTGGGTACGGAAATGTTTTCTTCGCGATTTTGAGGTGACGTGTAATTTTTAACAATATTCCACATGGTTTTTGTCCGGTTTGTTTGTTTTTAGTATCTGCGTGTAATTTTCCTTAATTTAAGCTGCATAAACTACTTTTCGGAGAATAGTCTTATATTTACAGAAATAATCGTGGAATTTGGGTGGTCGCTAATAGAATTTTGAATGACAATATAAACGGCGTTTTTTTGAAGAAATTCTTATCCCTTGGGTGATCCATCTATTGTATTTCTTTGTGTTAATTATCTTGCGTTTTATTGGAAAGCTACAGTTGTAATGTTTTAGGAATGTTGAAATTAATACATTAAATTTGTCCTCTGTGTTTTCCCAATTGTAAACATCTTTCAAAGTTTTCTCGCGAAAATAATTTATAAATATGGATAAATTTGTCATTGAACAGTCTAGAATACTCGTAAATGATTTTAAGTGGTTTTACTTTCTCTACAATGGTCAACACTTGAGCAAGGTGATCGCTGTATGCGGTGCTAAACATTTAAGGCAAATACGAAATTTCATTGTTGACAATAATCTGATCTAGCAATGTTTGATATCAACTGGAGAGGCGAGTGGGGTCATTTATCGTAGTTACAAGGTTGAAGGAGCCGATAAGATTCTTGAATCAATTTATGGGTGAATGTGCGGAGTCGAATGTACTCAGGAAATCAATGTTGAAATCGCCACATATAACGATATATCTTTTTTGGATTTGCATGTAATATGTTTTAAAATAATCTCAAAATTCCGAAAAATATGTCAAGATCTGTTTGACGAGGTCCATAAATACTTAAAACAATAATACTTATGTCGGTCAAATTAACTGCAGAGAATTCGAACACGCTATCAACGCAGAAGTTCTTGTAGTCTGACAACTGAGAAGATAAAATTTCATTAGGAACGTAGATACACGTACCTCCGTGGATGTTTTCCTTTAAAATTTTGTCGACATTAAGAACTTGCTAAATAATAATTAGAAATATAAGTATCAATGATGTTAGTTGAAATCCAATGTTCTGACACAGCAAATCGAATGGATTTTCGTGTACAAGAATTTCAATGTCTGTCAATTTGTTTAAAAGGGATTGGACATTATGATGAAATATAATTGTTTTATTTTCGCAAAGTGTTTGTGATTCTCGAGAAATGGATTCGAAGTTAGATTGTGGAGGGAAATATGAATTTGGTACAGCTTCTAGTCCCGGATCAAGCCCGCACATTGCACCCGAACGCGATTGTCACCTTCGAGTTCCACATCGTACTCTTGAGCGCAAGTTGTAACTGTGTATAAGGGCGGCAGGAGATGTAGATGGAGGAATAGATGAGGACGTGGGAGATGAGGAAGGAATAGGCAAAATATCAGGGATAGGGAAGGAAATGGGTGTGGAGATGGGAAGGGAGGAGGTGATGAGGTAGGAGCAGAGGGAGGTGGAAGAGGTGTAGGAGCAGGAGGAAAATGTGAAGCTAGGAGAGAACCGAATTGCTGTTTCCGAGACGGTGACAGGTGTAAACAGTGCTGGGTAAAGTCCTGGCAGTCAAGTGTCGATGCAAATAAAAAAATGTGTTTTTGTCTCTGCCAGGTGATGTTTTAGGGAGATGTTTGCCAGGTTAATTTCGTGAACGTTGAAGCACGGAGGCAGACCACATAATACTGTTTGTGTGCTGAGAGCCCGTTTTTAGCTTTTGTAAATGTTCAAACGCGTTGAAATGACCACCCAAGTTAATATCGTTCTGCCCACCTATGATGATTACTGTGTCCCGCTCTGTGAGTATTTTAGTGTAAGTGTCCAGTTCTCGAATAACTTCAGCCAAACGAGCGTTTGGCTTAAAGAAACCGGAGACTGAGAACTGGCTAGGAAGCAATCCACGCAATACGGAGGACATCTGACGACCGTGCGAATCAGCTAGTATGAGAACATTTGATTTCTGCGTGGAAGTGTTGGTATCATCTCTGGATAGCACTACTTTACGTGGTTTTGGGCGGCTGTGCTTACCAGTGCGTGGTTTGTGAACAGGTTTGGGTACTGGACGGGAGGGGATGAAACGAGTAGGGAGGATTAGGTAAGTGACGAAACTGGGACATGTCATCTAACACATTGAACTTATTTTTAGTGAAGAGTTAGGGCGGTGCTTGTGTATTTGGTCGAACCGGGTGATAGCAATTGGTATACTACCGTCCTTATGATATATGATATCGTCCTTATATAGACCGTTTTTGTATATAATATGATATACTACCCTCCTTGTTGGTAGTGACATCCGTTAGATGATTAGACAAAACAATCTTGAGTAGGTAAGTATTTTCTTTATTTGCTGTAGAAAAAACAAATTTATTGTCAAAAATACGTGGAGGACAATAAACAAATTTACTTTCAGGAAGCAAGCACGGGACCATCCCATCTTCTCGCATCGAAGCTATCCCAGGGCTACCGTAGAAAACCACAGGACAAGTAGAAAAGAATACAGAGACAAATGCTATCAATGTGATTATCAGTTAGTCGTGCACACAGAATAAAATCACATGCAAGCAACATTTATGAATTTTATTATTAATGTGTATCTTCTCTTACAGATATTGTCCCTCATTGTTTAATTTCAATTAATATAATTCACTTATTAGATAAAAAGTACACATCCTCAAGAAATACTAGTTTCCAGAAACGTAAAAAAAATGTAAGCTTTTTTATGTTGCAATAATAATAATCAACGCATTCAGTATTGCTCATGTTCATCTGAAATTATTATGTAGCAAAATACTTGCTTTAATTAATGTTATCTTTTGCATTAATTTCAATTACATAAAATTTCAATACAGAATTCAAATATTCTAGTTTATTTTATAATATAACTAGTGGTGCAAAACCATTGCACATACTTTCTCGTATACTTTTCTCCGTCTGCATCATGGAGAAAAAGTCTAGAAAGGGTCATTTCTGGCATGGTACTGTAGATTTTGGTCGTCTTCCAGCACTTTATTCGAATCTTCTATTTAAGAAATCGTTTAATTTCTATTTGCTTAGAAGCCGTCTCCAATTTTCAAATTCAGTCGTTCTGATTTTGGAAATTAGCTACGTAGACTTTAAAATCCATTTCGAATGATATAAAAATTATTGAGATATTATCCACACGAATTCAAAGCAAACACAATTCATTTTCTCATTTACTTTTTAAATAAAGGAAACTAGTGGTGCAAAATTATTGCACATATTTTCTCATATACGCTTCTCCGTCAGCAGAGAGTGAAAAAATTCTATAGTGAAAGGATCATTTTTAGTGGGGTCCTCTATATTTTGGTCGTCTTCCACTGTTCTGTTCATACTCAAAGTGTAATTAGCTGTTGTATTATTCTTTCGTTCCCTACGCCTAACACAATGTGACGATCTTCTAAAAATAATTTTATCATTCTTTGCATTTGGATTGGTATTTCTTTCCTTTCTAATTCTTCATTTATAATATCTCAGTGCACACTATCGAATGCTCCTTCGTAATCTACGCAGACTAATAAGGCATATTTCCTTTTGCGGTTGTTCATTCTATACAATTGTTCCTCCAGTGCATTTTCTGTATACCTTCCCTTTGTGAATCCATAATGATTCTTACTCATTTTTCCTTGTAGTGCGTCCTGTAATCGTTCTGCTAATAGTCTGTCCAGAATTTTTCCTATTCCCGGCAACAGAGTAATTGGTCTATATGATTCGCTGAGTAGGGGATCCCTATTTCCAGGTTTCTTAAACAACTTTAACAGGAGATTTTTTCAGGCTCTTAGAAAGTTTTTTTTGTAACAAACATTAAATATTTGGTGTATTTCTTCTTGATATTTATCATATAGATTTGTTATCATCTCATTAGTTACATTGTCATAACCTGGACTTTTGTGTTTTTTAAATCTCTCTACTATAGTCGATGTTATTGTTAGTCCTTCTCTCACACTCCCCCAGATTGTTCGCTTCTTTAATTTTTCCCGGAATGGGGGTGGCTTTGTAGCTGGATTGAGTTCGCCCGCTAATCCCCGTACTACTCAGCGTTCCAGTAGGTAGTATATTTCTATGGTATCAACAATTTACGCCAAAGTTCCTCCAGTCCTTTTACTGCTTCTGTAAACCATCAGATATCCGTCGGCATCTCTCACAACAAAAAGTTTTCCTCAGTTTGTCGTACTTGTTTCTCGCTCTATTCACCTCACTACTATTCTTATCTTTCTCCATGGCTGCTTTCCCATTTCCGTTTTTACCTCTTGTGCGCTTTGCTGTTTTCTGGCTCGTCCTTCTCGGTGCTCATATTACTAGAGGTACTAGTCAAGGTTGGTGAATGCGTTAGGTCCGCAGTATATACTTCGTCTTAAATAGGGCATCATATTCCTCATTGCGCTTCAATTATAACTTTATCCATATCAATTAGTTACATCACAATGTGTTAAACACTATGGTTTGCAAGGATTTGGGTTCACTAACTTCCTTTGAGAAATATTGAGATATGGGATACCCTATTGGATAGCTAAGATGTCTCAGAAAATCTCACTTTATAAACTTTTAAGCCGTTCTTTTTTATTTTACACGAACTATTATTGCCTGTTTAGGATTTTATAATTTATACTTCATTTGTAGTTCCATCATAAAGAGCCGAAAGTTATATATGTGGGAGTCATGGATTTAGAACGTCTAGTTTGTAAGTAATGGGTCTAAAATACGTAAACATACATACACTATACGTATAAGAAACCACAGAACTATTAATACACACTAATCAGCTGTATACTTCTGGGAAATATTTCGCCTCTCTAACCGTATTTTAGACCGATGGATTCTTCCATAAGCCTCAATGATCGTGTCTCATGAACACCCAATCAATCCACCACGCTGCACCTCCCCGTTCGGAATCACTGCGCACACAGCGCCTTGAATGAAAATGATAGACGAGGCCAGGAGGCGAACGGGATGGCGCAGTTGGAAAGCACATGAGCACGCTAAGCTCAATGTTCCGAGTTCGAATCTCGGTCTTCCATTTTCATTCAACATAACATAATTAATACTTCACACAAATATTAAAAGAAAACATACACGCCTTCAAATATACACATTCACACTTTGCTACACACCTAATAGAGAACAACCACACATTTCACACAGATAACAATTTCCACATTTTGGAAGATTTTAGAAGACAGATTTAGGAAAAGATTAAAACTGGAAAGCATCCATATTCACAAAATTCTTCCAGCCTTACATTAAAACAGTAAATTCCAGACATCTCTCCTCTCCTAGAATTAGACTTACAACACCTGCCACACAGCACAATAGGTGACGTCAATGGACAATTTTCCTCGTTGAAAGTTGTCTCTTTTCTAAATTTTCATAGGAATTAATGTTTTAATAAGTCGTTACATTTACAATATTGCTTTTTATACGTATTCGTTCATTTTGTAAATATTGATTTTCCTGGTCGAAAAAGTATTGTATTCTCAGTATTCTTTTATTATTTTGTTTTGTGACAACTATTGTAATATATATAATTTTTTATTTACATTGAATTGCAGTTTAATATTAGGACTAACCAAATCAATTATCTTGTTTAATACATTTTTAATGGTTTTAAATCATATTATGGTTTAATAATAAGATACATTATTAATGGCACATTCAACATAATGTATACTACATAACAAAAAATCAATACTTTCTATGAAAAAAAAATGACAATATATTAGACCCATTTTATCACGAGAGTTTTATTGAATTTCTATCTTATTCTTTGCCTGGACAAGCCAGCTACTTTTAGAGAGATTCCGAGAGACATGTGGTAAGAAACTGTTTCTTAAAAGAGAGTATTGAAGAACTATTCCTGATAGTAATAGGGAGAAAATTCCACATCCTAGCTACTCTTACGGTAAAAGAGTTATTGTAAAAGCCTTGTTTATGTTTGGGTATATAAAGAAGTTTTGAGCCCTGAAAACGTGAAAAGTTTAAAAATTTAAAACGCTCAAATAAGTATGAAGGACTGTTCGTATATAATAATTGGTAAAGCAATACAAGGCTGTAATTTACGCCTACTGTGTAATGGTAAAATCTTATTTGAGTGATAGAAGCCCGAAATGGTCAAATTTTCTTAAGTTGTAAATGTATCGAATACAAGAATTCTGAATGAGCTGAAGTTTGTTTACAAGACTAATACTCATATCCGTGAAAAGAACGTCACGGTAGTCAAAATAAGGGTTATAAGTGAGGATATAATCATTTCTTTGGTTGAAGTTGGAAGACGTTTATGAACAAGATTAAGGACATGAAGAGAAGAGTATATTTTCTTAATTACGTTAGCTACGTGTTTACCCCATTGAAGTGAAGAAGAGAAAGTGACACCAAGATTCCTTATGTGAGAACACCAAGCGACTTGTTCATCTCGGATTTTTATTGAAGTGAGATTGCATTTGTTAATGTTTTAGGGAATGAACGGATCCAATGATAATACTTTGTGTCTTGGATGGATTTAAACTTAGTCCATTTCACTCTGACCAATCTACTAGAAAATCAAGGATAATGTTAGTCTTACTTACAAGGTCATCAATTTCCCTCACATTACGTGAAACATAATTCTGCAGATCATCCGCGTACATGTGATGCGAGCAGGAAGAAAGTACGTTTGAAATATCATTTGCGTAAATTATAAACAATAGTGGACTAAGTATAGAACCTTGAGAACACGGAAAATACATTTTGAATTGGAAATATTACTTCCAATTTTTACATCTTGTTTCCTTTCAGACTGTTCCCCCCAAACTGTGTACGAACATTCCTAGCTCCTTTTCTGTCATTTCTTTCACCTATTACTTCATCTGTATATTATTGGAAGTCTTCCTTACTCGCATCTGGAAACAACGTCTTAAGCAACCTTTCTCCCATTCCATGCCAAGTACTTCCTTCTACATCTCCACCCAGACTATGTCAAATTTCTTTCTTTTAATTTTCCTTGCAGCAATTTTATAGAGTATTCCTAAACATGTCCGTAGTCGAACTTCTTAAAACTTTGCTTTTTCACTATTCAAACTACGTTTTAAACTTCCCTCGTATCTCATTGTAGTTCCTCGCTATTTCCTCATCAATTTCCAGCCTACGACATTATGACATGTTCCTTTTCCTTTCTGTCTTCTTTTTTAAAGTGGACAGCTCCTTCGCCCACCATTTCTGCACAAGTTTCACTTTTTTCGTTTTTACATTATCCGTTTAAGTCCAACACTCCTAGTTGCTAGGTATCTACTTGACTTGTTATATTACTTCTTCCCTTTTTGTTGCTTCCGCTATTTCTGCAAACTCCTTTTTCAGATTTCTCAACCACACTCCACTACACTCATCTGTGCCATTGCGTTTCATTGTCCTACACCTCATCTCCATTCATCTTTATTTCTGGCCCAATGTCACCTTGCACTGTTATTCTTTTTCGCTCAAAAAGGCGTTCTAACATTTCCGTCAATTCATTGTGCCTTATATCTATTACTTCAATCAACTTCTCTTGCTCCACACAACCTATTTTAGCATTCAACCCTGTTAATCGATCATTTATCTCTTCGACCAACACATCAAGGAAACCTCCAGTTTTCTTAATAATACTTCTTCAAACATCTTAATCCTAGTATTTAGCGACTCCTCTAATTCCAATTTCAACCAATGTTCCACTTCGTCTAGTCTCCATCTAGTGTTTTCCTCCTTAACCGGCGTAGTCTTCCTGCTCATTATATAATTCTTTCATCATGTCCATTCTCGTCCTGATCTTGTGTATACTACCTGCTACCTTTTTAAATTCCTCCTTTGCTAACGCAGCAATTACTTTATTATACCACCTTATTATACCAGCTGTGTTAATTTCTTTTTACTTGTTACTGGCGTTCAATTTTCACTTCCTCTCTTTCGCTTCGATCATACTCTGTATCTACACCCTCCTTGTCACAAATTTTTCTACTGTATTGGTAATAACTAGATTTATAATATCTTATGAAATAATCTATTCTCTTCCCAAATGTCTTTCTTTATCTTGTTTTCTATTTTGTTTTTAAGGATTTTCTGGATATTGAATTTTTTTTCAAAACTCCTAATATAGTTTATTCAGCGTAAAAATTCGCTATCCAACTCTGTTTACCGTGCTCAGATACCGCAAACAGTTTCCAAGTTATGGCTAATAGTCTGGAAGCACGACTGCCTGACACATAGTTTCGTGCTGCAACGTATGTCCCAGAAATCTAAGAATGTCAAACACAGAATGTCAAAATGTACATGAGTCATGTAAACCCCTGAACCACACCTCTAAATTTAGTTAATTTTTCCCTATGCAGTTAGGTCCTATGCACAAAAATCGTAATTTGAGCAAACCAGTACCACCTATCGGCGACCTATACTACTACTCTTGCGGTTGGCTGTGTCCCTAGAGGTCACTGATTTCTACTCTTACCTATAGTATGTTCCTCGTTTAATAATTATGCATAGTCCATGTCATAAATATTCGCGCAGCGGTGGTATAATGGGCCATGATTGCATTACGTATTTCACCATTATCTAAATTAAGCTCACACACCATTTTGAGCTGTCTTAAAGCTTCAGACTACGTTCGGTACTACCTAAATTACCTTTCTGTGAAGTTTCATCACATTTGATTGATAGTATTCCATTTACCCAAATTCTTCAAACTTTTAAATATACATCCCTTATGATAGTTGGTACTTTCCCTGTAAATCTTTTTACACAGAAAATAATTTTACCCTTTTCTCCCACGTATATGCAAGTAAACAATCATCCTCGTACACAAAAATCCTTTTAAAGTTTCGTCGGTTCGTATGGGCCGATTTTCTTCAAATTTTAGCCACTGATTTCAAAAATACTTTTCTTTCAATCTATTGTGAAAGAAACCGACACAACTATTCTTAAATATCACTTTTGAACACCTTAACATAGAGCTCGTTTTACACACAACTTCACTTAGCAACCAGTTAAACCCCGATGCGATGCAGTATCATAGCCTTCTTTACGACAAGTTGTGGTCTGACAAAGACAACACACTATTATCTGTCAAAAGAAGTCCGATGAGACGGAGCGTAGTCCGGAAGAGCCCGAAAGCAATATTATAAAATTATAATATGTTTAAACTAAACATATTATGTAAGCTGAGATACCAAAGATCATAAGGATAAAATATTAGGAGAGGTGGGGTTGCGGCACATAATTAAGTCTTGTGTAATTGATGAAGCTCATCATTTTTCTTAAGAAACCTATTTATCCGTAACAAAAAAAATAAAATAAAGCGATTTATAAAATGATACAGCTTGATATTACCTTTCATCATATAATTTTACTTCACTACCAAGAGTTACTTAAGATACCACATCGGGTCTCTACTCAAGAAAACAAATCGTCGTTTTAGGTTATGGTAATATACTACACCAAACGATTACGCTAAAACATTACTTTCAAAAGCACAATTTTCTCGCTTCACTATACTTCAATCAAGTACCGGTGCGAAAACACTAAGCCGATAATGCAACGCAAATACTCTGAGCTCCAAGAACAGCCTTTTCATATGTGATTATGGCTATGAAGCATGTATATGAGCAACCTTCGGATTACTATACAAGGTTGCCAAATATGAGGCCAATGGCTTTAAGTATAGAAGACTACGTTTTTTTACTACGGCAGTATGTATCCCGACTTGCTCGAAGAAGACATCAAAAGAGCCATACCATCAAGCTGGTCATCTCCTTGTGGAAGAGACGCTGCGCCATCTACCGTTAGCCATTCTGTACGCTAGGGAAGCACCACAAGTGCCCTTCATCTTTGAGCGATTGCGTACTGACGTTCGAGAGCATCCGTTAGTCAAATACCTCTGTCACTGTATACGCCATTTCAACGTAGGTCGCACACATGTTGCCGGACTTCCACCGCTATAGCGTGACGGTCGGGAGTGTCTGTGGGAGCGAGCATTTGCCACCGCAATATAAGAAGAATTCTGCTCCATGATTTGGAAGTTATTTATTATTATCTTCAATATTCTTATTGATATTTACTTACCTATCGTTGAAACTTCACAATTGGACTGCTCACTGCTACAGCATGACTCTAGGTGGAAGCGTGCATCTAAAGCATCAGCTTCAGCTTACCTTTCGCTGAACCTTTTTTCTATATTAACATGTCCAATCTATATTAACTATTTTCTATATTAACATGTCTCGAAGAGGTTGTGAGCAAAACAAGCATTGATTCAATGCCTTGTTCTCCGTGCCTTGCACAGTGGTTACAACATCGTAAAGACTGTTCCATATGTAGATGATCGATACGAAGACAGTAAAACTCAGTGAGTGATTCCATGTTTATTGAAGATTCCCCTGTTTATGCTCACGGGGCTGATGGTCATGATGTTGATACTGTACATATTTGTGCACCGTATCGAGTCCTGAATTTCACCATCTACCCCCAACAGGATGGTGATGATCTTGAAGAGACATTTAGTGTTGATGATGATGAGTTTGAAACACTTGATGAGTTGTCTGAGATGAGTTTTCATGGAAGTTTCTATCCATCGTTGATAAATTATGCATTGAGTATGACTACATTGAGCACAACATTCTGAATCTCAGTGATTCGGAATACTACGATAAGAATTTTCAGTTATATAGACGAATTTTTCTCCGTAAAACAGGAAAAGAAATGACAGATGTCATGCTTCGATTCGTTCGTTATATACGCAACATACCGACCGAAACAGATGGAGATGTTTCTGAGGCACGTTGTCCTTAAACTCGCTTTCTTGAACAATGTGTGAAAGATGCAATAAGCATTGAATGGAGAGAAATTTATAGGAGAGAATCATGGTGGAGAATATCGTGAAGACCGTCTCATCTGTAGACAAGCTGTACTAAGATAGTCGAACACTATGGCCATTGAAGATTCTGTTTACGCATATGGGACTAATAATCATGACGGGGATGCACATGATGTAGATGAATGTCTCTTGAATCAAATGCACTATAGAAAAGCGAGCCAATGCACATTTTTTGAGCGAGCGATTTGTAGAGGCGAATAAGAGATGGTACTCATGTGTACAATCTGTCTCGATGAAGACGCAAGTGATTTAAACAATGAAACACCACCTTGTCATGGTTTGTTTTCTTCTCAGTGCACTGTGGTTACAATATAGTGAAGACAAACGAAGACAATGGTTCTGTGATAATTGAAGATTCTCCTGGTAATAATACATGGCATCAACTTATAAATTACATGACCTGACCTTCACAAAACAATTGCACACTATCCGTCATTGATGATTATCTTGAAAGACTGACTAAAGAGGTATTTGATGATGATAATGAATTATTGTTGAATGAAATAGGAAAGTCCAATCCAAAATTTAATGAAGCAATCCAACACTTTCACTCTGAATATGATACTATGATTAACATTTTAGGCGTTCTCGTAGTATTATTCGAGAAGCATGTAAAGAACTGATTAACGTTAAGCATAGATTCGTTAGTGATACACACAACTCAGCGACCGAAACAGGTGGAGATCCTTCTGAAACATGGTATAGTTATACTAGCATTCGCGATCACGCTGCGAATGAGGCAATGCTTTTTTATTTTATGTAATGAATTATGCAATGCTGATCCTCATGTGTCCAATCTATCTCGAAGAAGGCGCGTGTGATACAAACATTGTAACGACACCTTGTCATCATTTTGTTCTCAATATATTGTACGGTGGTTAGAACATCGTGAAGATTGCCTCCGTTGTAGACGTGTTCTCCAAACATCAAAGACAATCATTGTAAATCAAAGACTCACATGCCCACAATTCAATCTTTTTCGTTTTGAGGGATTTTATTTTTATCTTCATTTTTTGTCTTTTAGACCATAGACTTGTAAATAAAATTTGACAACTCCACATTCAAACTTGGATTTTAAGAACACTGCAAATAATAATAATAACAATATTTGTTACTCTTTTTTCTTTTCTTTTTTCACACCACCAAGTAGAAGTCCTTTACAATTCATTAAAACACCATATTTTTTTCAAAATAGAAATGTTTTTTGTGTATTTACAAAAAAGTCCGAAGAGAGAATTGAACCCTCGATAATCAAGATAAAAGCCTATTGTTCTACCTTCTGAGCTATTCGAACGCTCTAGGTAAATGTCCCCAGGACCCAGAGGTCACGCATCGAGCACACAACCGAGTGCGCGCAGCCAGCGCGACAGGGGCAACGTCATAGTGGAGGGGGAGGGAAAGCTACACGGGATTTAGTATAGTACAATTAGCTCAAAAATAACCAAACCCAAACATTCAATGAGAAAAGTTCTACCCTACGCCAAATTGTTCTATAACTTCCTCTTAGTAAATACGAGAAAGTTACACCAAATAAAGCGTCGGGTTTAGGGGACAGGGGGTGGGAAAGATGATATTGTCAACAGTTTTTCGAAAATATATCGAAAACCATGAGGCCAAGCTTAATTTGTGTTATATCATATTAAGCTATATTAAATTCAAAGCAAGAAGGAGAATTCACAGGAGTTAATGGCACTTCAGACCAGCATGTTGAGTTGCGTGAGACAAATGAGAAGCGTAATTCCAAAACTTCTATCCCTTGGCAACCTCTTTTGGAAACCTCCTGAACTGTCATCCTTATCAACAGGGATTGAGGCAGATAAAAGGTGAATTGCGATGAGGTTTTTGAATTTAGGTCAAGAGCGTTGGAAAAGATTGCAGGAAAAATTCAGTTACATGCGCTTTAAGAGAAAGTGAACTGTAAAGTGTTTTGCGACCTTCACCAGAGCAGTGACAATAATGACAGGAATGTTTAAACCCAGGTACCCTTCTACCCTCCTCCTCATGGTGTGCACAGTAAGGACCGATGAACATAGCTGACAATCTTCAAATAGGAATTGTGTGCTTATCCTCCATCCTTGTTCGACGAATTAGGTTTGATGAGAAAGGATAGTAAATCTTCAATAGTAAAAGTGTCGGTACCTGCAGCAAATAAATCTGACATTCCGGATCCACAAGGAGTGTCACATATTATAGATGGTGGGTATCTCCTCTATCGCATTGTCTGGCAGCGCCTAGCTACCTTCAAACAAATTTGTGAGCAATACAGGTTATGGAATTTCTAATTTTGAAAAAGCTATTATGGTATTTGATGGAGACACCAGCAAGCGAGCACCCAGAGCTACCGGGAGTAGGAAATTAATAAATTTATTGTCAAAATAGCAGTTACACATAGAAATTTTGTGATTTTCACGTGATTTCGAGAAATTTGAAGGAACTGGTGAAATATTCATATTTTTATCCCCTCCATAACTCCGTAACAGTTGACCGCAGCACAAACCTATATACAACCATTTTTGTTAAGAATTTAATGTAGATTAGCTTGATACACCACAAACGTTTAGCTAGGCTTTACAGCTTTCGATATATTTGCGAAAAAACATTGAAAAGGATCATTTCACCCGTTATCAACCCCCTTTCCCGAAACCCGACGCTCTGTTCGGTTTAACTTCTTCGTTTGTACTAAGAGGATTGTATAGAAACATTTGGCATGGGATAGAACTTTACTCTTTGAATGTTTGGGTTTAACCTTAATTGTACTATACTAATTATACAGCATTCATTGAAGAATATAAGAGACTTAAGACATGCCACGAGGGTAGGAAATGAGATATTCAAACAATCATTATTTTGTCAATTTGTCAGTAAAGGGTTCAAATTCTTCCACACCTCTAAGGATTGTTTTTTATGCGTCTGCATGCACCTCCTCTGGTTTTGCAATAAATGATGACAGGTGTTAAAATTCAGAGGAATTTAATGAATATAATACTAGTGTGCACGTTATTGCAATCGTTGACATGCTGAAGATGTATCGAAGACAATCCCTGTTGATAAAAAATATCTATTGATTTGTAGAGTGAGGAACAAGGACAAAATATCCAAATCTTGTCTCTCAACACCTTGACGTACGATCGAATGTACGTAATGGTCTCTACCTCGCTTATCGAGACTAAGCTAGGTCGTTGCCTTTCATATTATATGTAAATTGAACAGCATTTTCGGCAATAAATTGTTTGGTTACAATTCGTCCTTTCAAATTTAAAAAGGAGTCGTGTTATAGGTTATAGTGAACACCTCTCGTCTGGTCGTTCAGATTCAGATAGTCAAAATATTGAAGGTACGAGAGATCGCTCTTGCTAGACGCCTCGACACATAACGACTGAAAACTTGAAGTTACAGCTAGAGTAGTTTTCTTAAACCTTGTACCAAGTTGAATAGTTTACCTTATATCAGGCTTATATTAAGTTGTATAGTCCTGCCTCACATAAAAAAACGAATGCTGATAACATTGATAACTATTTTAAGGATCGTCAATGAACATAAAACAACATTATTTTTACTTATTCGTATGACGAGGAATGTAATAAACAACGTATTTGTGAAACTATGCTCATGTCTGAATTATTTGGATCATACTCGTATGCGTTATACAACTACGTTTGACGGGTTGCATATCTAGAAAATACTCTACCTTTATAAGAGTTCTTCAATAAGTAAATAATTTGTTTAATGCATGCAACTTACACCCAACCTACAGGCTTCATATAAAAAACTGAAGCCAGTTTTTTTAATTTTCACGATCATAGGTAAGGAAGACAAATCTAATTTTTACATACAACTTTACATATAAGTACGATGGACTTTCGTGTTTTATGCAGGATACTGACACCACTCGGCGCAAATGCTATCAAAAGTTACTTGGGACATTAAATCTCTCCTATTACAACATTCATGCGTTTAGAAATTAAAAATACTTACCATCTTTGAATTCTCTTATGTGCGCTTTCACCGCATTCATCCAAGCATCTGAACACAAGGAATACATGTCAGCTCCAGTCAGATTTAATGGAATTGAAGATACTATTTTCTCTAAATCGACATCATCCTTTAGCTTAAACCTAAAAAAAAACGCTAATTAAACGACAAAAATACATTGAATGCAAAGCCGAATCTACAAATTCATGTATGGGTCATTCCGTATCAAATCAGCCAATGAATAATTAATTTGTGGCTCGACCATTATTATATATTTAGAACTACTCCGAACTGCTGCTGAAGATGCAGGCTAAGATATCATTGTCACTCTTTGGGTTTAAACAAGTCATTTCAACGAACTGTATAGTGTTTGTTGTTATATAGCATCTAATGATATCTTAGCTCAATGGAACTAATTTGTGCAGCATTCTTGTTTTGTCAATTTTTTTGCATAATATTAACACTCCTTTCAAGTAGTTCCAAAATTTGTTTAATTTCTGATGTAGGCATATAAACGTAACTGAAGTTTTTTATTTTTTCTGTCAAAAATTCAAACATTTTTTAGTAGTCAAGATCTGATCCACATATGGTCGCTGTAAGCTAGCATTGGACACATCTCTGTTGGTTGTGCCCCCTACTCCGTCACATGCAGTTTTACAAGCTTTTAACACATGCATTTTCATTTCGTTTGTGTATATTGTCCTTCCGTTTCAAAATTGGTAATTGAATTTTCAGCAACTGCTATTTTTCCAATCGAACTAAAATTTTACAAGTATGTGTGGTTTGCATGATAATAGATAATCGTACTAAGTTTACGAAAATCTACCACTAAAATGGTGAAAAGGGAGTATGTATGTTTTTACGTTGTCATTCTGTTTCAAAATTCTTAAATGATTTTTCGTCCACTTTCAAGTATCCAATCGAGCTGAAATTTTACAGATACTTGCGATTTGCATGGCTATACGTAGATGATTATCGTACCCTGGGACTCCTGCTTTGATCGCAGTGGTGTTAACCACTACACCACCCGTTCGCCTTCCACAACTGTACACCATTTTCACCCACACCTAAACCCCGGATGACCTGAGACACACCCCCAGGCAGGAGATAAGTGAGCACCACTGCAATCGAATTGAAGTGCGTGAGAATAATGCGAGGGAGAGCAAAAGAGGTTGTTTTAATTATTGGTAATTATAAAAATCATGCTGCGTAGCGCCGTGGAAAAAAAGATTTTAGATTTAATTGATTTTGTTATCAGTTATACCAATAAGTCGGAGAAAAAAGCACACTTTTAATTAATAATTATTCACTTTTTAAGTGTAATTAAAGAAGAATGAAAATAAATTTTTAATTTATTAATGTAAGCAATACTTACAATAAATTCATAAGTATTTTAGTGAATATTTACATATCTATCAATTACAGAGTGCACAAAAAGCTATTTCTGCTTTTAGATAAAATGTCCACTCGTTGTACGATCTTGTCAACACGTAAGATCTTGTCAACAGTTAATGGACTTCATGTAGTTCATTAACTTCACTATTACGGCATATTATAATTAGATTACTCACTCATATAGTAAAATTTGTTTCAAAATATCTTGAGAAGTATGTTTAAACATTCTAAATTAGTGAGTATGGTCGTAAATGATACAAATTTATTCAAAATTTCAAACTTTTAATGTGACTGTACCTGGATTGCAACTTACAGAAGAAAAAAAATTAAATTTAAACTACGCCGTAAGATATTACAATAATACTTATTTAAAACTTACTAGATTACTTGGGATAAGTCATGTGTAGTAAAGCTTGAATTTCAGTAAAATACGAATTAAAATAATACGTGTTATTTTACACTTTATTCGGGGCAACGTTGTATTTTACATTTTGAAGTTGGTGGCATTGTAAATCATAACTGAGTTTGTTACTTGTAAACAACGCGTAAATAGATGAAAGTTTTTCAGGTTACTTCCAACATTGTTTATTCGTAGAATGTCTTTAAAATCTCGTTTTATGTGGAAATGCAAAGTAGTCTCTGAAAAAGTATTCCATCAACATATAGCTCAAAGCAATTTATTTCAATTTCAATTTGAAAAAATGAAAAACTACACATCAATACTCTCATCTCTTAGAACTTCATGTACCGGGAAAGTTAGAAGGTCGTAGCATTAGTTTTCGCACTCTGGTGGCGAAAAACGAAGTATGTGGTTCGCTTGATGTAGTGCGGCGTTGTCACGTTTCACGACCGTAATCTCGAGTAGTCTGAAATTATTTTACTTTTTACCGAATATCTCATTTTAGATCCCGTGACATATGATTGTCAGAGGTTTTCATACTTTCAGAATACCAGTGAACAATTTCATAAAGTTTTAAGAAATTCCTACATTTGCTTATATAATTTTTTTCTAGTTAAATTTGGAAATTTGTGAAATCCCATACGAGACCATGTTAAATTAAAATTGCAATAACTCGCAAACTATTCTCGTGAAGGTCATGATACTTTGTCCACTTGTTATCAGTCATAATAACAACAAGTTTACGAAATATAAACGAAATCTTACATTTTCGAGTTTATGTGAAGTACTACCTTAATGCAGCAATAAGGGGTTATGTTCTAGATGGCTTGGGACGTGTGCAGTCCTCAAAGGGGAGGTCTAGGGGTTAAACACCCCCACCCAGCAAGCGCACGTTAGTATAATGTATGGAGTATAGTTTAAAGGCCTTCGTGTAACTGACTCACTGACTGACTGGTAGATCAGATTTTTAGGATACTCCTACTAGTCGTTGAAATTGGTATGTTCACAGCTATACAATTGTAATTTTTTTAAATAAAAAATGTAAGTTTGAAGTACATTTTTCGGGGAATTAATATTTTCCCTTGAGATAACATAGGATAAAGCTGTCACGAGGGCTGGTGCTGTGGGGAACGGCGTACTTTCTAGATTGGTAGCGTCTGAATCAACTCGCGATTTAGTTGTCGAAACGTTCTGTAATTCAACAGAAAGGAAGAAGATTAATGTCTGTCTATATTTGCTTCTATTTTATGTTATTCCGTTTTCAGTACATAATAACGTATTTAAAATTGAAGATTGTAAAATTTTATCTGATGCGTAGCGTAAAATATACATTGCTTAAGATTCGCGTTGTATCGAAGTAATCAACGGTTAAGAGATTTAGAAAAATAATTGAATTACAATTTTTGTGCCAAACATTTCTCTTAAAAATGATTGTTTCCTTTTGAAATAAATCGTAAATGGGAGTTACGATATACGGCTGTTATGATGCAAGTTCCAAACTTACGTTTCGTATTAATTTAATACATATGGGTCCTTTTAATGTTTATTAAACTTATATCAGTTATAAATACTACACTATTGAACAAAGAATTATCATATATACATTGTATTTTTGTTTACGACCGCTTTTAAGGTTTAGAATATTCGAATATCATAAGTTTTAGACTTTCAATTATCTATTTTCCATTCAAACTTTTAATTTAAAGAAAGGTGTGACTGGTTTTAAGACTTTACATCGGGTAATGTAAGTTCAATTTGTAAATTTTTTAACTATTTAAGTGATTACAACTGGCCCCGTAGTCTAGGAGTAATATGAGAACGTGGGTATCAGAACGTGGAGGTCGAGTGTTTGAATCTGGTTGAAATATTTAAACGTTTTATTCAGTTTTGTCTATGTCTCTCGGAGGTCTCTACAGAGCGCACCCTCTAGGTCAGATGGATCACAACATATACTCGTATGTTGGGATGGTACGAATATATTGAAGAAGGACCCGTGAACCAAAGTACCGAGGGGGTCATCGTGTAGACGGCAAGGGATTGATTGATTATTTATTTAACCTTCTCGGCTATTTTTTCATACAAATAAAATACAATATATAACACAATATTACAATAAAATACTATAATAAAAATTCATCGTAAACAAATACAAAACCAACTTAAAATTATTTTTGTACCAACATACCTAATAAATTTTTACTACTTGTCTAACACTAAACCAAAATATTTACTTATTCACGCAAAAAATGTCTTGCATTTTCGTTACAAGGCTGAATGTCGGCGTCCTTCATCATTTCGCTGACGGATGCCGCGGCGTCGACAGTGAATGTTGAAACAAAACAAACACCGCGGTGCTCGCGATCGAGGCATTCTTTATACGCGTGACTTGACAAATTCCTTCAAGAGATGCTTAAACGAAATCAATGATTGACAAACTTTTATTTCATTACGCAATGCGTTGTACATTTTGATACCTTCTTAGAACACAATTTTTTGTGAATTTGTTGTACTTCGAAAAAGAACTACAATTATGCCACACTAACTAGTCTCAATGACGACACCTTATCCAACAATTTCTGACATATTTTCAAATTTTTCGGCATCAAATTATTTACTAACACACACACAGATATATATATATATATATATATATATATATATATATATATATATATATATATATACACATACATACATACACACACATTTCAAAGTTCTCTATAGACCCCTTATAACGAAAATTGTCATCTTTCTATTGTCACCATTCGTATCGCCTTGTATAGACTTCATTATATTCTCAATGCTTCTTATGTAATAAAGGTTAAATGCGTCCACCGAATACCTTACTTCGTCCGGATTTACAATTTCAAATTCGATATCATTAATATCCATACTATTATTTCGCTCACCTCGAATTATTTCTTTTAAAGTTTTCCACATTACTTTCTGACAACCCTTGTTGAGATCTGTTTTTCATAGAATTCCTTTTTCGTTTTCTTTATAAATTTAACTATTATATTTCGTTTAAATTGCATCCAATCAAAATCAGAACGAGTTTCTCTAGCTTTCCTAAATACCAAATCCCTCCTACTAGCTTCCATCCAGTTTTTTACTTTCCCATACTTTTGGAATTTTTAATTTTTTTACAGGAAGGTGCATGTACATTTAGGGTGTCTACTACACAATGAACTTATTTATCTGCCCTAGTCTTAGTACTTTCAAAATTCGACCCTAAATTAATTTCTACTAACTTAACAAAATTATTAACATTGAACATTTTAAAACGCGTCACACTACTACTTAATTCCGTTCAATTTTGATCCATGCAGGGTCCGTTATTTTAGGTCGATGGATCACATCAACATCTTTTTTACTATTTGAATCTATTTTACTATTTGAAAATACTGAGTCTATAACTGTCTCGCTATCCCTGGTTACTCTTGTTGCACTATTTACAAGCTGTTTCATACCCACGTTCTGCATTTTGGTTTGTAGTTTCTTTGAATTAAAAAAAATCAGTTGTACAATCTATATTGAAGTCTCCTATCACTGTGAGACATACATTCTTCCGAAACATCCTCCAAAAACTGGATAAATTCACTATCAGATGCACTTGGCGAGTGGTATGTAACTACTATCACACTATTGTAACAATTTTTATTAACATTCATTGCTGTAACCCAACAATTCGCTGGAATCTTCCTTATCATTAACACTTCACTTTTTATGTCCTCCCTCACACATCAAAACACTCCCTGTATACTTGTTTGCCCCGTCTCATGTAACTACACTGTAGTCACTTAAATTCCCTTCACTACCTTCGATTTCTGTCGTTAATCTTGTCTCTTCTTTCAAGAAGAAATGACGACACGGTTTTCAAACCCGAAAGACATTTTACTTAATGAGGCTGGCCGACAAAGTCTTCATACTTCTATTAATCTTTATTTATGCCTTCTCTTCTGTTTTGTTTCTTTATTGTAGACACCAGGTGCGTATCACTTGCTTTCATTTATTCTTCATCAATCTCTTCTATCTCTAATTTTGGTGAAACCTAAATTGGTTATACTACTTGTAAATTATACCCACGTTTTTCTTGTACTTCCTCATTTAACTTTTCTCTCTCCAAGGATAACAGCGCCATTACCTCCCTCTTTTACCTTCGTGATGCCCATATCCATATTTGCGATATCAACTTATTATTTCACTAACATTTTAGCTTTTTCACTTTTTTAACCACTTTTAGTTTCACGACAATTGTTTCTTTTCACTTTCACAACCCCCGAAAAAAAAAATTCATTTGATCATTCGGTTCTTCTGTCCCTTTTTGTATACTGTTCTTCAATTCCGCTATTTCTTGTCTAATGCCTCCCAATTCTTCCAGTATCACTTCTCTAATATTTTTTTTTCTTATGCCGTTTCTACACGTTTCTTCATCATTCATTTCTCTCATTGTTTTAACAAACCAGTCAATTTTTACTTCCATGTTTGATTGTATATTTAGCAACCCCATGGTCCCCCAGCTGTACCTACTATCTTATTCTGCTTCAGTGATAGTAGATCCCTTATTTATTCTGTCCTAATGGTTCTTCTTCGCCACCTCGAGGCCTAGGGAGTCATTTTCTTTTTCTTCCTTCTTAATTTCTTCAACATGTTGTTTACATTCATGGAAGTACACACCCAAGAGTTGAAGGATACGGTGCTCAGATCTCCAGTACTCGTCGGTGATGGTCAGCAAACGACCAACAGACTGAGGATCGCAGAAATGTTACTGCTATTAAAGTTTCTTTGTCAGAATTTAAACCACAGATAAAAGTTGAGATTTTCCTGTTAAAAGCTTGGAAGGAGACCCAAGAGCAGATCCGTCAGTTACAAGAAATGATGAATTTAATTCAAGAGGATATAAAAAATATCTTCAAATTATGAAACTGATGAAGAAGAACTGTTAAGGGAAACAGAGTGGACTGAGCAGAGAAAGAAATATTGTAAAAAGCGAAGGCGGAGTGCACTCCGGAAGGTATTACTAGCAAACGGTTTGTGTCATTGGAAGAGAGGTGAGAAAAGCGGCAAATAGAAGTAACATACCTCCACCAATGTTCGTTAGTCGAATCAGTTTTTCAAGTGTTCAAAAATATAGTCATAAAAAGCATAAAAACGAAGTGCACTTTAAAGTGTTATCAAATGGTGAAGTTAAAGTAAACACAATTGATAACGATGATTTTCGCTCTATTTTCGAGATTACAGGAAGATACGGTATCTATTACCACATACCAGTGTAAACAAACAAAACCATATAAAGTTGTTGTAAGAGGACTCAATTCAACGACGAATGTAGATTATATCAAGGAAGAAGATTGATGGTATCAAGATTGAGTTCGGGTCACGAATCCATTGTTGTAGCAAATATCGTAACTAAGAAGAATGTTAACGGAACGCGAACCAAAATTGCTTTGCCATTACATTAGCATAATAATAAAGAAATTTATGACATTACTGAAATTTTTCTTTGTAAAATTAAAATCAAACCTTCACGACTTAAAAGAGATACCGCTGTGCAACGGATGTCAAGATTTTGAACATACACATATCTATTGCGCGAGACAAGTAAAGTGTGTAAAATGTGGACAAAACCATCATACATCAGAATGCTAGAAACCTAAGAAGACACCATGCAAATGTGGAAACTGTAAAAGATCACACAGTCAACTGGAAAGGATGTCCTCTTTATAAAGCTAAGCAAGTCTCTTTATACAAACCGAGAACAACCGTGAGGAAAAGAGTTCTACAAAAAACTTTAACATCTGCTGAATCACCTAAGATAAAACATTCTCGGAGGTAGCAAGCAAATATTCTGAGCAACATATCAGTGGGCATTCAGAAAATAAGGAAGTTATTTCCAATGAATCCATAAAAGAAGTTGAAATGTAAACATGAGCCAAGTATTCATGATATATGAGGATTACTACTAAATATTCAGGAATAGCTTATTAATATAGAGCCCAGATTAGATTATCTTGAAAAAGGAATTAGCAAAATGTACCTAAACGCAGCTAAATAATGGCATTTACTTCTCTAATAATTATTACATGGAACGCCAGTGGACTGAAACTTCGTTGTAGTGAGCTTGAAACGTTACCTATAACTCAGAACACATATAATCACTGAAACTCAATCTACGAGCAGTGAAAACCTCAAAATTCCAGGGTTTACAATACTTCACACAACCCATCCAAGTGGAAGAGATCATGATGAGCCCGCAGTTGTCATCAAAAACAAAAGTCCTTTGTCTATTTCGTGACTCGATCCTCAGCCAGGTGATACGAATACAGCCATAATGTCTGTACGTGCATCTCAAGCTAAAGCTACCACCAATCTTCAGCTGGCTCTAGATCGAGTACCTTGTGAGTTTTGTGGGGCCCACAATTGTTTAAAAAATTTACGAGTAAATTGCTCGCTGTGAAAAGTACATTTGTTCAATATACTCGATTACCACTTCATTTGTTGATATATAATACGAATCGTAACTCATTTCCTCAATAGTGATAAGAGGCAATGTACGCTTCAGATATTTTTGTCTTCTTGAATTCCGGGTTACACGAAATAGTTTTAATAGGCGGCGTTAGTAGGTGCAATTGGTTGTCAAGGCGACTATTGAGCGTGTTTTCAAACACATCCCGTAGTTGTGGAATCAAAGCAACCGTTTACATTGAATTCTGATCGTAATAAACACTAAGAACGGTCATTTATTTTGCGTATTGGCAAGTGTGTTATCAAATTCCAAGTCATAGCAGACTTTTTCGGGGGACGAAAAAAATTATTAGAGAAGGTATAGCTCTCTTTCCTTCCTCCAATGGCATAAATACAAATCAAGAAAACTTAACTAAACTTTTACGTTCTAAGGCACATTATCTCATATATGCTTCATACTCGGGTATGCTTTACACGGCACCTGGAAGTTAGTTTGGAAACACGGCGTGTGGTTTGCACCCGTATTCCGTAAATCGTTATTCAGTTGTCGACTTTTTCGCAGTGAACGCAGCTAGCGAGTGTACTGGTATGTAACGAGGCCTCTAACAAACATGCGATTCTGTAACTAGATAGGTTTGTTCCAGCAGCAAATTCCGAACCGTTCAGAATTCTCCCAGGATTTCCTCAGTGCGCATGCACGGAATTCAGGACGGTTCCGAAAAGTTCGGGATTGTTTGCTGCTGGAACAGCTCACAACTGGGATTTCGCTTCTGCGCATGCGCGGAACAGTTCGGGACAGTTCGGAACCGTTCGGAACTATCCGGGATTGCTCCTGGAACAAACCTTACATGAAATCTCCTCCTATCGTTGCATATCGACTGTTTTCCAAATTAGCAATGTTTCGATACCTAACGAGGATTTCTGTACCAACCTCGGAGCTTCGTTAGTATGACAAGGCTGAAAATTAATATGGTGGCAGAAATTAACAGAGTATTTCTACGAAATATTTTGTAAACATTGGTTATTCAGATGTGTCTTTTGATGTTTTTTCTTGTTAATGGAAGTTAAGTTGAGGTTTTTTAATCAATATTAGTGAATAATATACCGTTTTCAATCAACCATTTGTTCATTAATTGTCTTTTTACAGGTTCTGAGCATTGGTTCCGCCGTTGATGTTACTTGCGTCTTCGTGATTTTACAAGTAGGTGAAATGTATTACATTGTACTTGAAATTTACTACATAACCATTCATTTCTCTTCATTCTAATTACAGGGTGTATTATGGCGTGAATTAATGTCAGTTTGTGAAATTGTTTGAAATTTCTTTAGGATTACCATTAATGTTTCAAAATTTATGTTCACAGATTATGTGTAATTAATGTGTGGTAATGAGTGTAGAATATTAGGTCACAGTATTTTGAGGCGGTACTACATTCCTAACGGGGTATGAACTTCTTTATTACAAATGTTTGATGAGATAATGATAGTTGTATTCAAATAATTATTGGTTTAACTAGGACATACAATTCTGTGTGTGTGCCCTAATCTCTTAAGTTGAAAAGCATGAACTGTATGAAACCAATATTAGCACGAATATATAATCTAACCTCCACAGGGGTGCACTCAGGAATCATTTATAGGGGGGGGGCTTGAAGAATGTCAACATAGATTCGATAGGATATAAATGACAGCAATGGGTAAAAACATAAAATGCGCAAAAATACGCGATCGAAAAGGTCAGTCGATATAGATGTAGAACATCAAAGATTTAGACAATTTAAATGTACATAGGAACTAACTGAATACCCGTTTTTTTTCTTTTCATTATTCCCGTGAGTTTTCTTAGACTCATCTTCTTTTACTCAGGGAAAAATTAAATATATCTATATTGTAAGATCAAAGCACTTTTACTAACAGGTTTTTAAAATAGGTTTTTAAACACTTTTACTAACAGGTTTTTAAAATCTGCCTTAGGGCCCTTGATCGGAATTGATGGGATGGTCCCTTGCTTGCTTCCGGAGAGTAAATTAGTTTTTCCCCTCCACGTGGTCATACGCAGTTTGTACTGTTTTTTGACAATAAATTTATTATTATTATAAATCATATACAGCATCCTAGTTTTTAAAATTTATAATAATACAAATCTAGTTCAAAACTCGACTGTAGACACTACACCATCTCGCAGGAGCTGCGCCGCTCGAATTTTCATTACCGAGGCATGACACGGATGCACAATTTCATTAAAACTCTTGAAAATCTTAAGTATTCGTCGAAATAAGGATGATATACCCGAGTTTATTGTTAAATTTTCGTCCCACGCTATATTAAATCCACTTGTAGACATACCTTCTACATATACGATGAAACCCCCCATGCATTAATACATTTAGATGCATGTTGTAACAGCAAGACATCACACGCCATGATGTTTACGCCGTTGTCAAGACAAACGACCCAGACGCTCTATATCCTAGGCCAGTATAACAGACACCGTCCACACAAGAGTCTCTACATACGAAGTCGTTTATAAACATTGGGAGATTCTATGAGTTCAAAGGACGCATATGGATTGAGAACACGTCGTATGTTTGTTAAGAATGTTCCAGAAAGCTTGGATAGATGAACATCCTACCAACGTTACGTCATCAGCGCGTCGAGGATGTTTATAAAGAAGAACGCCGAACCGAGGTTTGATTATAACAACAGCGACAGCTGGAAATCAGTACGATGGAATCTCTTGATGAGGAAACATCGTGACCTATTTTAACCTCAAATCAAAGATACAGTTCTGCGGAATCAACCGACTTACGGCGAAGCTATCTCGAGACGCAACGCTACGCCACCACACGGACGATAGCAGAAGCCTGTACCGAAGCGCTACTACCTCTCGGAAGACGACGAAGCACTTGCAGTATTCAAGTGCCACTACGCGCCCAAACTGTGAAGACTCCCGTCGACCAAGAAACGCTGCGCCACCACTTGGCAGACGACGGAAGCTCTTGAGATCTAATAACCACAGAAAGTTATTTGGAGTCGTGAGTTGTAAACAATGAATACATCACCATACAGGAAACTATTGACGTTATTTCATGCACCTGTTGTTGCCGACCTGGTGCTTTAATTTCTATCATTTGTTATATTTCAACTGAAAAATAAACCTAGTCCTGTTTCCTACATAACCTGACTTTTTATATTGGGAGGAGAAATCTCGTTGCGAAACAAGTCTCAATATCGAAACTTGTGAAGCAATAACTCTCCGCACACACTCATAAATATTTTTATTAGTTCTTTATCGGAAGGGGTGCTTCCTAAAATATTTTAGAGCGCTAATGTGAAACCTTTACAAAAGAAAGGAAACAAACTTAATATTGGAAATTACCGATCAATATCTCTACTACCCACTTTCTCAGAAATCCTAGAAAAATTGTTCTGTAAGCGCCTTTCAGATTTTTTATCAAAAAATAACATTCTCTCTGGCGATCAACACCGTTTTAGGAAATCCTTTTCCACTACAAGCGCCATATTTTCTTTCTCAAACGATGTTACCACATCTCTTGACCGTGGAGAAAATCCTCAGGGTGTTTTTCTTGACTTATCCAAAGCATTCGATGTCATTGATCACGGAATTCTCCTTTCCAAATTGCATTCTTTACGCATTCGTGGACTANTTGCATTCTTTAGGCATTCGTGGACTTCCACATCAATGGCTAACTTCTTATTTAAAAGATAGATATCAACAAGTAGAAATATCCTATACTAAAAATAAAATACTTGAGCGTTGTCTTTCAGAAACAAAGCCACTTACTTGCGGAGTACCCCAAGGTTCATTTCTCGGTCCTATACTATTTTTATTGTATGTGAACGACATATCATCCACAACAGATTGCAAAAAGGTTGTTTTTGCTGATGACATTAATTTACTATGTAAACGCACCAACGCTCAAAACGTTTTGTCTAACCTTTTGACTTGGTTCCATGCAAATCGTCTCATTGTAAACACTGACAAAACAGTGTCCATGTCATTTCACAATAGCATCACAAAATCTTTACCCCAGGTTTCTCTTTCTTTAAACGGAACACAATTATAAAATGTTACAAATACAAAATTCTTAGGTCTCCATATTCAAGACAACCTCAAATGGAATTGTCACATTGACAATCTTAATTCCCAATTAAGCAAATTGTGTTACGCATTACGAATCTTAGTTAACGCAGTTAGTCCACGTATTTCCCGTTGCGTATATTTTGCAAAAGTTTACTCCCTTTTACGTTACGGCATTACCTTCTGGGGTAATTCCGGTCAGAGTATTCAAACTTTCAGAATTCAGAAGAGGATAGTTCGGATAATTTGTAAATCTCACCCCCGAAACTCTTGTAAACCTTTATTCAAGGAATTAAATATCTTAACACTTCCCTGCATTTATATTTATGAAACGGTCGTGTTTGTTAAGACCGAATTACTGAAGTGCCACACTTGCTTCATACGAAACAATCTCGTTCACGAGCACAATACTCGCAATAGTAATAATATTTATCGCCCTAGAGTGTCAACCACTCTTTGCCAAAATGGACCCTAGCATTCGGGAATCGTTCTATATATTTCCCTGCCCAAGAATATAAATGATATTATGAAATTGAATCTCTTAAATACGCGGTTAAGAGCTACCTCGTGCACCAATGCTTCTACAATGTAAAATAATTTATTGATTTTAATAAAAGCTAAATACGTCTTGTACTTATCACGCCATTGCTGTAGTACTTTTTAAATAACTTATAACAATATCAAAAACTATTTTCTTGCATGTTTGTGTTGTCTTATGGCTCATATTAATTTAGTTTTATGTGTACTCAACTTTGGCACGGTTGTGTAAATTAATTCTGTAGCCCAATCCTGGCCCGGGTATTGCTCCGTTCTTCCTTCGGGTAGAGGTGGATTTCTTATACAGGTTCTCTAGTTTTTGTCCAGGGGCGTGTTTATTGTAACCATAAATCGTGAATTTAGTGTTATTTCAATTCTTATGATTTTTAAACACTATACTCTGTATAGTTCGATCATAATTTGAACAATTGAATTAACTTTTATGTGTTAAATTACAAACATATTGACATTCTATTAATACTATAACTCGCAGCTAACTTTTTATCTTATCTAGGAATATTTGCTGAAATTTTTGAATCCACCTCTGCCTTAGGGCCCTTGATTGGAATTGATGGGATGGTCCCTTGCTTGCTTCCGGAGAGTAAATTAGTTTGTTGTCCTCCGCGTGGTCATAGGAAGTTTGTACTGCTTTTCTGACAATAAATTTATTTATTTATTTAAAAAAAGAAATTTTGCGATTTACAGACGTTTGTTTATCTTTGTTAAATGCACAAAACAAATAATACATTAAATTTGATGATTTATTTTTTCCTTCTTAAATTACTCTCTTAATTTGAAGTAATTTAACACTTCTATTTTTAATACCGTTTTATCGATAATTTAGGTTAATTTTTGTAGAAAGACATATGCTGTCGCGGACTTCGCATAATCTTCGTATATCTCTATAGATCAGTTTTGATCATTAAAATATGCTCTATGCAGTTTCGATTTGGTACAGTATTTTTCCGTTTTGCAGAATAATTCTTAAATAGATACTTGAGGGGAGGGATTTAGCCCCTTAGACCCCGCCCCGTGGGTGGCCCTCTGAACCTGTGTTACTTTAAGTATATGGAGTTTTCAAGGTATTAGTGGTGTAAGTGTTGTTAAAAGACTGTGTTCCTGAGATGTTGCAATATTGTGCAGGTAATAATTATTGATACCATGGATGAACCAAGGTTGTTTTGATGAAGGAAAACACTATTTTCTTAGTTGTTTCATATTGTACATGGGATTTTACTGGAGAAATGTGGAAATGAATCACCTAGCTTTTGCTAGAATGTGTGAAAGAACAATTGAAAAAAATTCTTGTAAAAGTATTAGTTTATTGAGCTTGTGCAATTTAGAATTTAATATCTTCATGCTTTTTTAAATTTTCTCTTATTTTGACACCACAAATCATAACTGTAATATAAATTGCTTAATTTCATAGGAATGCTTAATAATGTCAGGAGGTGCATGTAGTAATATATGTAATCCCCTATAGAACTTAAGACAACACTGGAAATTAGTATTTATAAAAGAGAGAATAGTGTTGTCTTGCTTTGAATTTCATTTTCATATTAGAATATTTTCCATAGTTATTTAAAACAAGTTTAAACTAATTCAGTTAGAAAAACAAGAAAAAAAATGCAACGAACATAAATAGAAATTCTACTGTAGGGCCAACAATATTAGAAAGTGCAATCATTATCAAAAGATTTTTAATAATTCCTAAAGTGACCTAACAATTGTTCCAAAAATGAACAACAAAAAAAGCATTTGAAACTAAGGATAAAGGATCAATGTGTGTCCACTGATGAATAATTACTGAAAAGAAAATGCACTGTTGTCTTGTGTAATTTATATTTTTTCTTATTGTGTAAATATAATTTTTTACTAATATTATATACTTTGTTTTAAAAGTAACTTAATTATTGTGTAACTTAATAGTAACAATAATTTTTCTTATTGTGTAACTTAAAAGTAACAATAAATATAATTTGCTATGTATTTTCTAAACTAGTGATAAAAGGTTATAATTATTAATTGTATATGGGACAGGTTCTCAGTACTGCTGGATACATTCCTTTTTAGAGGCAATGAAATTTTCTACTTTTGAATAAATGATTAAAGAAATTAATATTTCTTTTACAAAGTGTCCTGAGTTCAGATTCCCTCTTGTATTTGTAGTGGCGGGAAAATAATTTATGATTAACACTTCTAGCCCTTTTTATGAAAATAGTTTGGCTCAAAAGAGTTAAATGACATTACAAGATATATTGCTATAAGATGGTTAGTTTTTAAAGAACTAATGAAACTAGTACTGAGTATAATCATATGAATCGTTGTAAAAAAAAAAAAAAGACTTGGAACTATGTGGTTAAGAGGCAAACAAGAAATGGAACACCTTGTATGCAAGAGAAATTAATAATAGAATTTCACCAATAGATTAAGGATAGTGAGAGGAGGGTGTGTTTACATGTTGTAAACATAATAAACAATAAAATAAAAAAAGAAGAAACTGAATTGTGTTATTTTTTATCTCCATTGAAAAATTAGTAGAAAATTTCCCCATATTTGGAGCAGCTACTGAACTACTGTGCACATGTTCAGCATGTGAATTAAATGTGTTGATAATTTTGTTGTTGTATGAGGAAAAGATAAAATTTTCACACAATTAACAATTAAATGCAAGGAAGATTATATACAGAAAGTATTTTAAATAATCAAAGGATTAATTTATTTTGTACTAATCTTATCAAGCGTATTATGTAAAACTGCTCTTGCGTGTACAAAGTGCACTTTTTTTGCTGTAAATTAATTGGTGCAAGGACTACTTTAAGTTTTGTGGCAAGGATGTCAAATCCATTTCTGACAAACCCTTTTGCTTTTGACTGATGTTAATAAAAATTTTGCATTTGTTAAAATTCTGGAACAGTAAGACTTCACAAGTCTTTCTGTCAATACGCAATTTATGAACATTTCCTGACTTTTCCACTCCTTCATTTTAAGTGAATAAATCTGCATTCTGACCAGTAGTGTAACTATACATTGAGACCGTAGATTAAATACTTAAAACTACTTTATCACGTTCTCAAATTTATAAAATATATTCTTCAGAAAACGTAGCCAGCAGAGTGCAAAGTATAGAAACAAAGTTTCCAAGACCGGAGAGAGAATATTTTTTTCCTAAATTTAACAAAGATCTTCAGAAATTGTTTGCGACAAAAGAGCAATAAAAGCGGCGACGATTGTTAAAAGCAAAAGGGGGACCGACTGGCACTTACCACCCAAGTAGAAACCACATGCACAAGTGGCTAGCAACCTTTAGGAGCGCGAACCTTTGAAAGTAGAATTGTTAAAAAAATTTTCCAAAAGAGAGCTCAGTGAAGGACTGATCTCTGGGAATATTATTTCCCAATGCACTAATAAATTGTTTAGTTCCAAACGAACCAGGATCTCGCGGCGGCACGGCGGCAAAAAGAATCAAAGGAGGTTGAGGAAGGTCCCAATAAAGCCCATCTTTAGAAATGACAAGACAGAGAACCGTCGCAGAGCATCTCCGAGGACATCTGCGGAAGAGGGAGGCAAAATTCGGAGAAAATAATATTTAGAAAGGTCGCGGCAGGTTACCGCCAAACACTTCTAAAAGAGAATCGTATAACTATAGTTTTCTGAGCGTATAGGGGGCCGAGGGTCGGTCCCAGCATGAGTTACAAAGAAATGGTAGCACGTGTTAAAAGGAAGCCGCTGGCGCGTCATTAAATCATAAAACTTAGGTTCGGGGAAAGGAATGGGTTACGCAACTGCGCCGAAGCTACGAGAACACTATTGTCTGAAAAAACAAAATGGAGAGCATGACACACTTCAACATGCGAGCGGAGTCTTAGACGCAAAAGAATATCAACGAATCGGGACACGGAAGGGGAGGAGCGTAGAGCGCGTATTGGCAACACAAAAATTTCTAGAAGGTTCCACGAAAAAGAACCAAACAAATTAGTAGTGGTGGGAAGTGTAGTCGATGCAAATAGGAGAAATACAATGTTAAGAAGGGGGATGTCACGTGACGAAGTTTTTTTTGATAAAGGAGCGAGTTTTTCGAGAGCCAAGAGAGAATCCATTATCGATGACGGAGTGAGAGAGCCATGACTGAGTGCGGTCGATGACGTAGTGATAGATCCATCGAGGAATGATCATGAATGTCAATCGATTTTCTTCGGTTCGAGTTAAGATTTTGAAATTCTTCTTTCGAGTTAAAATTTTAAACACATCATAGAGGTTCTAGATGTACTTTCGAGTTGACATTTACAAGGTGTTATTATTCTGACGAGTGCAAATTTTCTATGTCTTGTTCAAGTTAAAATCTTCAATATCATTCGAGACAAAGTTCGAATCTTGAAGAGTATTTAGTTCGGAGTGAAACACGATTCGTTTCCACGAGTGCGAAAATATAAATGCACATTCCGAGACTTAGAAATCGATATTTGGTTAGCAGAATAATAGTACACGGACTCGAATACACTCGATCCGCGAGGAAAACTAGCTCGGCAGCAAGTGAGTTATGCATAACGTAATAAATTGCATCATCAAAATTATACTCAATCATCAGTGACAGTCAGTGAATCCACGGAAACAGTTCGCAATAGGAGAGAAAGGAGACGTCAGTACGGTGAAAGAGCGAAGAGGTTAAGTATTCTGCTGAGCGGGATTCGAACTAGAGTTTTTAACATCCATCCGATGAATCACTGAAACTACTCTATCATCTCCAAGGAGGCCATCGTTCACAAGTATAAAATGTGTAGAAGAATGTAATGTGTTGCTAAGGCCATTAAACTGTGAATAGTGTAGTCAGGCCAAATGCGTAAGTGTTGAAGTGTTATCAGGGAAATGACGTTCCACGCACGCTGAAGTGAGTGAGTAGTAATCCATGACGAAGTAAAAAAAATCCATTGCGCAGTAGGCGAAATAATGTGTCGATCCCTCAAATGTCTTATGTAGTATTAATCAATATTTGTGTATGTCAATCCAATCAGTATATTTCTTTTAGTTTAATAAATGTGGTTGATGTCATTTGAATACCAGATTGTTGTATTTTTATTGTACGGAGTTCCCAGAGGATTGAGGAATCAGGCCCCTACCCCTTTAGGTTATTAAGGCTATTCTTTTGATTAATACAATTGTTTATAACAACTTTTATTAATTGATATAATTGAAGGTTAATTACTTAACCAATCAAAAGATCCTTTGTCTAAATTTGTTTGAGACATGAATTGTGTATTTTAAGAATTTTTATTAACAAAATTGTTTATAACAATTTCCTTTATTAATTGTTATTATCCCGCCCGTCTCAACATAGAGACCTCCAAAATTCAAATACAGGAACGTTTTAGATCTGGTAAGAGACATTTGCGTATTTAATATGCTTAGAAACGTGTATTTAATAACTGCGGTTGGAGATTGCCTCAGATTTCCTTAGTAATATAATACAATGTAAAGCACAGTGACATTAAGGAAATATAATAAATTTCACAAATGTTGTAATATTATTTGCATTACATACATCTTAGGTTTTGTCCCATGTGTTGGGACCTCATCAGAGCTACAAAAATATTACATGACAATTCAATACACAATATAAAACATAGTATGTCGTTAAATGAAAAAAAATGGCTGGCCAAAATTCACCTTTCGGTCCAAAGAGGGTTCGAAAAAATGATTAATGTCATAATACTGCAAATATTATTACGGTTCCGAAAATATAAGTCGTATTCCTCGCTCTTCATATTTACGGTAGTTATAAAGAAATAATGTCCCGCACTATTTTCATCTCTCCGCCACGACGCAACCAATCGGAGTTCACTAGCGGCGCCATGAGATTTAAAGGGCCACACTGAGAACGTGATGAGCTGCTGTTCGCAGCACAGTGAAGCAGATTACCAAACAGGTGGGCAAAATGTGTTAGCTACACAGTGGAACTTATTGCTAAATAACTGGCGAATATGCTAGCGACTTTGTGGACAAAATAAGTGGCTAAAATGAATACACTAGCGACCTTCAGAGTGCGATATTAATGGATTTCATGGTTTCTTGATCTACTATCGAATTTTTATTCTAAATAAATTTATTGTCAAAAAAGCAGTAACTACGTATGACCACGTGGAGGACAGTAAACTAATTTACTCTCCAGAAGCAAGCAAGGGACCATCCCATCAATTGCTTAGGCAGAGGCGGCTTAAAAATTTAAACAAAAATTCCTAGATACGATAAAAAGTTAGCTACGAATTATAATACTAATAGAGTTAACCCGTCGTGTCCACGGTGTCAGCGTGATTGCTCGTCACCTTGTTATCCCGGGTTCGATACCCCGGGGTGAGGGTAGGCGCAAAATAAAATTTGTAGCTTTCTATATCCATGTCGGAATGCATAACACAATTTGCTTAATTGGGAATTGGGTTAACTTTTTCGTTAATATTTTATAATTTTATTTGATTTTTTGAGAATAACTTTTGACAATCACGAGAGATGGAATTCTTTTTGTAAATAAATATAATATGTACAAATTGAGACAAAATTGTCAGGAGAAAAATTCCCTTTTTTCTCAACCTTCATTAGAACACTGTTTTCAACTGAATAAAAAAGAAAACTTGAATTAAAATTATATAAGATAATTTAAGAAAATAGTCGAATTATTATTTTGTAAGTTTAGCACGAAGAGTAAAGGAAGTGGAGACTTCTAGAATCAGTCAGTAGAAAGGTTTTAAGTAAGCAAGCTGCGGGCAACCGCTGTAGAAGTCATAAAACTATCCACAACTACTGTCGGAAGGGGGCGAGAGGGAAGAAAGAGAGGGTCCAGAAGGGATGCACGACCTGACTGTCCTTCCCCGCTGAGGCACCGCTGGTCGCCAAATGAAAACACAATTCTGTTTATCAGTTATTTGAGGTTACATACTAAGTTTTAAACGTTTCAATTCATTGATCATGTGATCACGGCATTTTCCTCAAGGCGACAGAATAATTTTTTTCCCATAAAAATAGTCGTTTGTTTATGCCTGGTCGTTTTTAGCAATGTTTTCGAAAAATGTTAATAACTCGCTATATTTTGCAAGTAGAAGCTTGAAATTTTTAAATGTAGTCACAAACATAATTGTTAACATTCGCTGAATAAGAATTATTTTTTACACTTTTAGTTTACTGTATAAAAATTAGTAAAGTAGACGTATCGGGAAAAGCAGTAAAAATTTCGCGTTTTTTGAAACATTTCTGCTATTTTAAAAGTATTATTCATTCTTAGAACTATTTTCTCTATAAGTATATGCACAACAACATGACAAATTTTATGGTGTTAATTATTTTAATCTATGATTTTTGTTGTGCCTTCTACAGCAGTACAAAGTGAGGGGTCTAGAATAAAAAAATATGATAGTAAGAGTTTTTCGAAATTCCGATTTTAAGAAGATGAGTTGGGATGAAATGTAATTTTTTAAACTTTTTCCTGTATCTCAAGAAATAATTGAGTCGTGTCTGAGTTTTTCGATATTTTACTTGTAAATGGATGCAAAAGGGACTATCACGGTTTTTTTTTGTCGAAAATAATTTAAAATAAATCATTATGTGACAGGATACGGATGAAAGCGAGCATGTGGTCTGCTTCATCATCAAGCAGAGGGGAAATTTCTCGGAGCTGCTGTATGTCACTCGCCTGAGCCCCGGCCCTGCCAAGGTGTCATCGGTTTCGTATTTCCGAAGTTTCCCGAGATATTCTCGACGCCCACCACCATTTAGAATACGGCGTAGAAGTCGTATTTCCGAAGTCAAATGCTTAATTTGAAAAGCACATGAAAAAACAGAACAGAATGTATTTATTTCAAACATACTTAAAAGTAAATAACACTATAATTCACTGAATACTTTTACTTCATAGTTTACATGAACTATTGAAAATGTAACCAACATTCCAATTGTAATGTCAACAACAGTCATGTTGATGTAAATATTTAATGTAAATAAGAGTCATA
>NNCF01125801.1:17751-42198 GCA_002313205.1 Laupala kohalensis | reverse complement strand
GGTTAATTGGGCCAGCTTTTGTCGAGAGGTGGTCCACGACGCAATGGTGGTGAACAGAAAACCCTTAGGGGGACCCGGTAAGGTAGTTGAGATCGACGAATCGAAATTCGGTCGTCGTAAGTACCACCGGGGACATCAAGTCGAGGGCCAGTGGGTTTTCGGGTTGTACGAGCGGGGTACCGGGCAGGTATGTTTGTTTCCGGTGGAAAAGAGGGACCGCGAAACTCTAGTACCGCTCATTCAGCAGTGGGTTGTTCCAGGTATGTATGAAGAGAAACGTACTTTTTCATTCTTTTACAGAAAGCGCCTTGCACCTATTATTTCCTCGTCTTTGCTAACAGGAACAACCATTATATCAGACTGCTGGCGCGCGTACGACTCCTTGGGGGCATCGGGGTACTAGCACCTCACGGTGAACCACTCCCTCACCTTTGTGGTATGATCAACTCAATTCATTGCCTATAGTTCAATTTTCGTACTTCACATTTTCTGAAACATTTCTCAACTTCTGCAGGGCCCAGACACTGGCGCCCACACCAACTCTATCGAGGGGGTTTGGTGTGGAGCGAAAAGTGTGGCCCTTGCTCCCGGCATGCGGGAAAAAAACACATACCTGGCAATCTCGCCAGGTATATGTTTTACAAGGTACATTTGCTATACATTCACTATATATTAGATCATCATTTATCCGCTCCGAAAATAATTAGCTTCGTCTTCCTTTTTATGAAATGAAAGCGCTGCCGGGAGATGAAACTCGACGCTTTCGTCGAGTTTTGTAGGATGGCCGGCGAATTATACGACCCGCGCCGCCCCACCCTTCCAGAACAGCTGGAGCTGGTGGAAGAGGGAGGGGATGGCGCGGAGGAATATGATGAGCCGCAGCATTCCACATCCTCCGCCCCCATCGGCGCCAACAGCGCGGAGGAATACTACTCGGACTCGGACGAGTCCGAGTAATTAACCTCCAAATCATGTGAGTGTTCAACCTCTATTGAGTATTTATGGTGCATGGAGTTATGTGAAAGTGTTTTCATATGTGTTTCAAAAATAATTCAGGTGAGATATCGAAAAACGGCTTTTCTTTGCCATCGCAAAAAAAAAATAATTTTTTTTCACATAAAATTATTCAATTTGTAATTTCCGAGAACAAAGTCCCTTCCAGAATCATAGCAAAAAAGGCCGTTTTTCGATATCTCATCTGGATATTTTTCTACGGCGTTGGACCATAAGGTGAATTTGGTCCCTCACTTTATAGATCAATAATCTCAAACTCCAATAGCCTTATCTACAAACTGGATATCTTTTTTCGTGGTATTTTAAGTAGGGTCACTGGAAAAGAGGCTAGTGATGTGAAGAATAGCATAGAGTTAAAAAAAGTCATTGATGGTATACATATTCCCGATACTTATAGTATATTTTCCCTTGATGATGTATCATTATTACAAACTTACCAATAGATCTAGTTTGTGTTATCATCACACGAAAATTGAAGTTGATACAGGATCACATTAGTCTACCCCTGGATAAATTTGTATACGAAATAAAATGTGCTCTTGAATCTATTAATTTTATGTTTGATAAAAAATATTACAAATGTTCAGTACTCCAATGGGAGCACCTTTGTCACCTGCGCCTCCTACCGTGCTACAGCAGAGCCAAACAGATGTCCATGCAAGATTACCAACAAATGGCCCTTCTCAAGGCCTTAACGACGCCTCCCGGCAGACTCCTCGCTGTTTAAATGTACTTTTTTGGAACGCAGGCGGACTGAGCTCCTCGAAGTTCAGCGAGCTGAAGATTTTTATTCTCGATCACGACATTGACATTTTTATTGTTACCGAAGCCGGCGTCGCATCTGACAATGTACAGTTTTATCAGCTGAGCGGCTTTACTATTCACACCCTCCCCCGAGGTAGACAAGTAGCGTCTGGAATGATCGTAGGAATCACAAATAATATAGCTTCGAACTTCGACATCATTCATCAAATGAGCGCAGAAGACAAATTAGAAGCAATCAAAATTGATGCGTGGCTCAACAAAAATCATTTCCGGATCATTGGGGTATATAACCCCCCTAACAACATGTTCGACCGTCTACTCCTAGAACAAATCATCACGAACCGAACCATAGTCATAGGCGACTTTAATGCCCCGTCAACTCGATGGGGATACCAACGTACATCCTCAGTGGGAAGCTCTGTCGAAACCTTCATCGACAATTGTTCATTGAACCCGATAGATACAGGCCCCACCTTCCTGTCCTTCTCAGGACAACTCAGCAGACCGGACCTCGTAATGCCCCACGCCAACCTCTTCGACAGGTGTCAACACAAGCTGCTTGATGACCCATCTGGCTGTGGACACCGAATTGTTATTGCCTCAGTAGAACCTATGATAAAGGTCCCAAAACAAAGGCCACTTACGAGATGGAATTTCCGCAAAGCCAAATGGCATGCATATGCCGACGAAACCGATGCGCTACTCACCGAAGAGATACTATCTCCTAACCCCCAACTCACTTTCTCAAAAATAACAGATGCTATCCTAAGCGCAGCCACCAAACATATACCTAGAGGACAAGTGAAAAAGTACTCTCCTTTTTGGACCACCAAGCTGACTTACCTCAAATCAAATAGAAACAAAGCGAGGAAAACTGCCGAGCGCACGGGAAATCTAACTGACTGTGTACAGCTGAGAAAAGCCCAGGCAACCTTACAGAAAGAGATTGTTCAGAGCAAACGCGACACCTTCCACAATTTCGTTGCAAAACTCGACTACAGAAAGGATGGAACAAAAGCCCACCGCTTCATATCAAAATTAAATAATACATCTAAGCAACCGAAAGTGTCACCTATGCAAAAAGGCTCAACCACTGTAACATGTAAAAAAGAAATCGCCAAGCTTTTCTGCAAAGAATTCTCGTCTTGTTCCTCTAGTTTCCCCCACCGGAGAAGAATCCGTCCCCCAGCGCTTCCCCAGCCTGAAGCAGACCACCAAGATCTAAATGACAATTTCAACCTACGGGAACTCAAATCGGCGATTGCCTTATTAAAGGCAGGAAAGAGCTGTGGTCCTGACGAGATCTTCCCAGAATTCATCACACATCTCGGAAAGTCAGCCCTCAGAGTTCTACTAGCAGCTGTCAACCAAACCTGGCATCAGGGCATCCCGAACTCCTGGAAAAAAGCCGAAATTATTCCTGTCCTAAAAAAGGGCAAAGACCCCTGTCTGTCCAAGAGCTACAGGCCCATTAGCCTCACCTCAATCTTATGCAAAGTCGTTGAACGTATGGTGAACAACCGTCTTTTACTGTTTATCGACAGACACAGACTCATTGAACCCGAACAGGCTGGTTTTCGGAAACACATGTCCGTCATTCACCAAATTATCAAACAAATTATCAATCAATATGTCAAAGATGGTTTCCAGAGAAAAATGTCAACTCTCGCCTGTTTTGTCGATTTCAAGGGCGCATATGATACCATAAGCCGGAATATACTTTTGAGCAAGCTAGCTAATCTAAAGGTAAATGGAAATATGCTTAAATGGCTGACAAGTTTCTTATGCCAAAGACTGGTCAGAGTGAAGTACAACGATACATCCAGCGCATACCGACAACAGAAGAGAGGCCTTCCGCAAGGAGCGGTCCTCAGCTGTGTTCTTTTTAATATAATGATTAACGACCTCATAACAGAACTAAAGAGACAGCCTGGAACTGAAGTTCTTTGTTACGCCGATGACCTCACAATATGGTCAACTAGTAGCAGCATTCCAGCAATGGAACAAAATCTCAACGATGCACTACAGCGCCTGAACTCTTGGTGCCTCGAGAACGATATGATTGTCAGCAGGGAAAAGACGACTGCGCAACTATTTTCTATGTCAACCAAAAAACATGATATAAACCTACTGTACGACTCAACTCCTCTCGAAATTCTCCCAACGACAAAGTACCTCGGCATGACTTTGGACAGTAAGCTGAATTGGTCTCAACACGTCTCAAATGTAGTCGACAAATCTACCAACCGATTATGTATCCTTAGAAGACTCGCTGGCACCCAATGGGGAGCTACCCAGGACGTCCTGGCCACCACGTACAAGTCATATATCCGCCCTGTACTAGAATATGGGGCCGAGGTTCTAACAACAGCAAGCGATTCAACCAAAAAGAAACTCAGTACTGTGCAAAATAATGCGTTACGAATTGTATGCGGAGCAGCTATATCCACCCCTATACCTGCCTTGGAAATTCAGACGCAAGTAGAACCACTAGAAGCTCGTCGCGACAAGGCAACCCTGAAATTTTTTGAAAGATCTCGGCGAATAGGAGACAGATTTTGGGAATCTTATCGCACCGCAAACGCTCGCCTTAAGACTCAAAACAGCCCTCTCGCTTGCTCTCTTGAGATAGAATCAAAATATCAAATTAATTTCGGAGAACGACTCCCCTTCAGACGTCCAGAGGCTGTCAAAGAAAGACCAGAAATCCCGGTTTTCCTGCTTCTCCCCGATATCGACGCCAAGAAATCAGACATTCCATCCCATCTGCTAAAGGCTGCAACACTAAAACTGCTTGCAACAAAATACCCAACTCCACAATGGTTACATGTATACACCGATGGGTCCGCTGCTGGCACTAAAACTGGTGCAGGCTACTACTCTACCTCTATGGCCGGCTCCTTCGCAGTCGGGAACATGAGAACAAACTTCGATGCAGAGGTCTATGCCATCAGCGAGGCTGCAGAGAAGCTGTCACTTCTTCCAGTCTATAATAAAGTTGTCTTCCTCTCGGACTCAACGCCAGCGCTGCAAGCAATTACGTCCACATCTCTACAAGAAGGGGACCTTGTACAAAAATGTCAAGAGCGCTTGTGGAAGCTCCAAACGACCACTGAGATCTGCTTGCAATGGGTCCCTGGACACTGCGACATAGACGGAAACGAGAGAGCCGACCGACTCGCAAAGGCGGGATGCAATCTCCCCCAACAGGACCTCCCAACCAGTTTTCAGGCTGCATGCAGCGGAATAAATAAAAACATCAACCAGTACGTGAAGACCGCATGGGAAACTGCAGCTGCCGGCAAAAGATGGGAACAGATAACATCAAACTCCATCCCCAACAGCCTGCCCCGTGCCGTCGCAGTAGCTACATTCAGAATGGTTACTGGCCACGACTACCTTCAGAGCCACCTGCACCGGATCGGATTAGCTGACACTCCGATCTGCCCTCTATGTTCTTCGGAGGAGGGCTCGGCCGACCACCTGCCAAGATGCAGCGCTCTGGAGTCTGCCAATGACGACTTGCATGGAAAAGCCAAGCTCTACTGGGATGCACGGCGCCTAATGGCCTCTCTGCCAAGGGCGGGCGTTGGATAAAAGAAAAAGAAGACCTTTGTCACCAGTTATTGCCGATCTCTCTATGGAATATCTTGAAGAAAAAGTTTCAGAAAAATTAGAATTTCCATTAATGCTTATATATAGATTTGTTGATGATATACTGTTATGTGCACCCACAGTTAAAGTAGATATGATTTTTACAGCCTTCAATAGTTTTCATAAAAGATTACACTTTACTATTCAATATTCAGACCTTTTTTTTGGTGGGGCTTCAGGGCTCGTCAACATAATGTACTGAACCACATAAGTAATGAATGACGAGTCTTAATATGAAGAGTAATAAAAATAACTTAATAAAGATAACAATAATATAGGAATATCATATTTAATGAACAGATTCTAATTTCAGTTTAATTCTAGTTGTAGTAGAAGTTAGTCGATAGATTCATATTACAATAATTTCTTAATAAAATGCAATTATTTTATACTGTTATTTAATATTAATAATAATGGGCTCTAATGACCTCGATGTTGACGAGCCCTAAAGCCCCACAAAAAAATATTAATAATTATTTAGTTACACGAGAGCTGATTTCACAAAAAACAATTAAAATATTTTGCAAATCTTCGTCGCACTGATGTGTCCACGAATCGTTATCGCTTGTCGTACAAACGAACCCTCTCATACCACTCGATACTTGTCGTCCATCGTGACAAAATACGTTTGTGCAGAGTTACAGAATCTCAATTGACGCGAACGTATGATGAATACAAACATCGATAACTTACTCACTAGCGACCCTCGATATTCGAATACCGAAATACGGCTGCTGGTGCGGCTGCTACGGACGTGACGTAACATTAATTTCTTCTCCCACCTCTATAGATTCTCAGGCTAGTCATTGAACACGACACACGAGCTATACTTTTATCTCGATCGATTTCGACTATCGGGACGATGGATACAAGTGGCGTGATGCACGGCATTGTCGTTGTGATTTCGAGTTTTCCTATGTAACAGAAAGTGCACTTCGTTCTAGAGTAATATAGACTCGGTAAAGTTATTAGATGCATTCACGTAGTTATTGTGCTTTTGCAAAAAGATGCGGCTTATTATGGATTCATATATATAAAGGAATAATTAATTCCTTTCTCTTTAATATGTTAATTTTAGAAATTATTTGAAGAAAAGAATACTAAAAGTTTTGTTATGGGACGAGCAGAGTTGACAGAGAAGGTGGGGTACGCGGCGTGACCCAGAGCAAGGGACAGAAATGGAGTGGGAAGATGGTTCTTCGAAAGTTCCGGCTTTACCTTTAGGAATAAGGTCACAAATACGTCAAGTTAAGTACCCAGGCATGCTACGAGTTACTTTGTAGGGGATTGAAGAACGAACAGGAAATTAAAATGGCTGTAAAGTGAATTGAACAGACGCGGTGTCAAAATTTAAACTAAAAGGGCATACGGAAATTTACTTTAGAAATTTGGAGGAGGTTCGGGCTACGATCGGTGACAGATTCGGGAACATGTGTGGAATTATAAATAAAAATATGGAAAGTTGTCCAGGGGATGAATAGGGGTTTGTTGGGGAGTCCTTTTAGCGAGACTGATGAACGATGGAGGTTAGGAGGGGTGGAGAATCGAGGTTTGACTGGAGAGCCACGAAGCTCACGGGGCTTCAATAGAAACCGAATAACGAAGCGACGAAACAATGTACGACCATAAACATTTGCGGAGGAAGAGTCGTAGGGTTTAGAAAGTTAAGTAGTGTCAAAGATATGGGCCAGACATGCTGGAATAAAGTATCGTAGGCGAGAACGAGGAGAATAAAAAAGGGGGGCTGTTAAAATTAAATATCATCTCGAGGAAAGATTAGGGTCGCGAGCCTGGCAAGTGCCGCAGAACGCAAAATAGTGGGGAAACACTAAGTTCAGAGACAAGGAAAAACACATAAATCCGGCATGGCGATTGGCCAATAGTGAAAATACGTCACATGAGGGCAACCAATTAGTACTCCATGTGGAGTGCAAAACTAAGCATTATTGAACAAGAACATATGACGTCAGAAAGGGAGGAGCGTTATCTCAAATTTCAGGGCGCCGAAGATACTTAATCAAGAGACAAAACACATCGGACAGGACAGATCGGGCGGAATACCACGTCTGTAGATCACAGCAGATCATATCCGTGACTTCAGTTTGTCACGTGTTCATTCGTCCAGCACTACGTTCACGATTTTGTTGACTTGTTCGTTATTATGTTTCATTACGAGTAGTTCACTTGTTGATCACTCTGCTTGAGTTGATCACAACTTTAAAGAACTTTCATAATTTTTGAACTTACGCAGTTGATCAGTTATTGATGGTCTGGCACAGGGCGTGCTGGCCACACTCCATATCATTTTGGCAACTGATTGTCCATCTTGAAGTACTATTGTTAAGGTAATGACTGACTGGCCGCGCCCAGTATTTTGTTTACTATTCGCTGTGAGAAGAATCAGTGAATCGAACTCTGTGTTCGTGTTATTCGCCATAGACTCCTGTGGCAAACAAGAACGTTAATTGATAAGGTCATTGAAGAAAGAAAGACATTGATCGTATAAAAATCATACTCTGAATTGTATAACTTTAATTGATCGTTGACTGGAACAGTTGTGTAGTCAGCATTATAATTTTTAAAGAGAGTAAACGAGCATCATGTACTGTAATTTTGCAGGAAAATTTAAATGGTATATGTTGGGGAAGTGCTTGCATGTGAAATGTTAGTAGGTGAGGATGAGTAATTTTGATAGAATAAATAATTAGACGAATTTCACCTGAGTTGCGTTTTCCTTTCGTAAGGAAGTATTCGTGTTTCACGTTCTTTAAAAAGGACCGAACCCCGATCTATTAAATTTTAAAGATACAGGTGTTATGCAGAAGTAGCTGCGTGGGTTAGATAAGTAAAGTGGTATTATCCACTACTTGCCATTTATTATAAATGGTAAAGTGGTATTATCCACTACACCATTTATAATAAATTGTTAATAAATTGTGTGTGTGTATACATACATACATACAGACACACCCCACAGCCTTATGCACCGGTTGTCCGGGGAGGGAAACGATGAGAAGTCTCTGTCCCCCTTGCACATCGTCTTAGGTGGGGAACTCGATTCCCCTCACTAAGTGCTGGCGGCTGCTGACAAGTCGTTCGATGCACAGAAACACCTTACCCCCTCCAAACGAATGTGCGAGCGAGAGGGCAAAATCTCTCAGTATCTTCTGTCTCATGTTATCAAGGACAATCTGCAACTGTTGACTGTATTTATATTTAACTCTACGACAAAATCATATACTCCCAACATGTGGCTAATGGAGGTTAAGGTACAAAATATAGAAGGTTAAGATACAAAATACAATGAATATTTAATTGAAAAGTTATTTTACAATACACTAGGATCCGTGAGAACAAATTGGACTGGCTGAAGGTCATTGCAGGTAAGCTGAAATACCGTTATAATTGTTTCTCAGTGTATTTAAATGTGTAGAAAAAAGTAAATGTTCAACATTTATTCCTAGAATTTTTATCCAAAACATTTCCTGACCAATCCAAAAATATGGAACAAAGATTCACATCTGTATCGCTAAGAACGCACAGATTTATACGACTTTTACTCCAGCACATAAATAGTAATTTAATATACAAATATGACCAAACAACAGTTCCCAAATCCGGAGTAAATTGCTTGGGTGCGTTCTTTTTTGTCGTACCAGAATTATTTTTCAAGGTAAGTTTCATGTTTTATTTACTTAAAACTAGAAGATTTAGCCGAAATGATCTAAAACTAGAAATGATTAAATGCTTCAATTTAAGAGAGTAATTAAAGAAAGAATCAATCTGAATCAAATTGAATGCTTTCTCTGTTTTGTGCATTTAACGGGGATAAGTCTTTAAATCATTACAGTTGGACAAATAGTTTAGATTTTACAAACGATATAATTAACTGATGCAGACGCGTTTCCGATATTGCGTTTTGCCTTAGAAGCGAAAATTGGACCTGCGCGGTTCACAGCGAGTGCGTTTGTTCACCCGAAATATCGACAAGTGAGATGGATAGAAACACTTGTTAGAAACACACATATATAATAACATAATTAATAATAGGATAGTGGTGACATTAAGCACTATTAATTAATAAAATATTTAATGAACTTCTCCTTGATGTTAGGTGATTAACAAACAATACAATCATATTGAAGTAACATAGCTCCACGTTGAAGTGTCAATTGTGACATAATTAATTAATTACCGATGTAATATAGAATAGGGTAGTGAGTAACACCACTCTCCACGTTGCGAAGTCAAACTATAATATAACATATTAATGATGGTGCTCAATGAAGCTGGACCCGACGTTGCGGCGTCAATTGTGACATAACCAATTAATGAACGATTTAATAATAGAGAATAGAGTAGTGATTATCTCTACTTACCCTATTGAGAAAACCAATTGTGAGTTAATTAACTTAACTAGATCATAGGGTAGTGTAGAATACTAGCCCTCACGTTGATGCGCCATTGGTGATCTAATTACATAAATGATTTAAGTAGGGTAGTAGGTAATACAACAAGGAATAAATGTTTTGTGAGGCTCATCGACATCGAGGTCATAAGAGTCCTAAAATTTTGTGCAAGTAGGGAGAATGCAGTTACACACTAAGGAGAGTCAACATGACTCTCCCGCGTGTGGGACTCGCCGATTGACTCAGCCATACCCACTAAAAACCCTCCTGAATTACAATATATCAAAAGGAAAATGAAGGATACCCTACCCCTAATAGCGTCGGGATCGAAAAGAACAAGAGGTGACCAAGGGAGGTCAGGAAAGAGAAAGTAAGGAGTCTAGTACAAGTGGAAGTAATGCCTGACTCAGCTCAGGACCCTGTGTTTGCCAAACACGTACGTACTAGATGCAAGTCCCCTGCGGGATACAAGGAATAAATGATAGACGGGGTTCGTGCCCATTTATTCACAAGAAACACACTTTTCGGTCTATGAGACGCGCAACATATATAAATAAAATGACTTTATTACCACTAACTACCATAATCTTAATGATAATAAGTCTACTATACTCATTATTACACTAACATTCCCCCTTATAATCGCTCAAAATTCACACGCTCTTCCAATATAATTCCTTTACATGGATGTGGTTACATCAAGTCTTAACCACAGCATAATTTCTTTTAATAACATTTACACAAGAGGAAAAAGCAAAGCTAATTAGTTCTGTGCGAAGATAGAAGACTTTATTGTCATTACTCGCAAGTTTGTTGTACTGGAGCGCACGCATAATTGTTCATCTAATGACGCACTGCTTTGCCACTGTACGCTAGCTGCAACTCGCGGGTTCCTTTACCTTCAATACCAAACAATGTTGACGTGTAGACTGAAGGGTCGCCTTCGGGCTGGAGTCGAGCTCATTGATCCTCCGACTTCCTGCTAGTCGATACAGCTGGCACCCTCCCGCTTAATGAACCCATTCATCGATGCTACCAGTCTCGCTCAGATCAGCTGGCTTAATGACAGTTTGGTGCGGTCCTTCCCTAATTCTAGCCGTTTTCTAGTAACGAAGAGTTTTTCCAAGCTGAAACTGGCCGGTGGTCGGCCTCGAGAACAACCACGAATTTAATTGTAATTTCACTCCGAGGCACGAATAAACACTTGACATGAATGCATTGAAATGAGAATGATCTCGGAAATGTTCGAAGTCCCGGAATGTTCCACGGAAACGCCGACTGTCAGTCAGCATGTAAGTGAGCTGAACATAAGTCCTAATTATTCCACAAAATCGTAAGTGAAGTAATGTGGTGCTCTCTAATAAGACTGACGTAGTCAGATCTAAGTATATCTCGTAGTAAACTCGTACTCATCTAGTCACAATAATAATACTTCTCGTAAAATTGTCTCATAATAATTTCTGCGCCTTCCCGCCCTCTCTTTTATAAGTCCAATCCTTTCTTCTCGAAATTTGGAAAATTGTTGACGACGTCGTCTCTTTCACGTGATCTCAGAAGCCAACGATACCTTCCTCCACGTGAAGCTTCGTAATTGGTCAACAGGCAGTAAAGAATTCTGACGCATCACGTTGTCCCGTTTTAAACAACTTCGTTTTCTTTTTCACGATGCCTAGCCCAAAAACGTGTAGCCCTTCGCTTCTGGAGGAAATCCCACGTCCTATATTGCTCCGTTCCCACACATTTTACTTGATATGTTTCAAGAAACAATCCCATTTCTCGGATGCGTCTTCTTTTGTTAATGGTATTGCGTCGTCCAGTGCTGAATGCCACCTTTATTCATCCGCACAACTCAAAAATTATATATTGTTTTTCAAAGTTGTGCACCAACCAGAAACTGCAACCTCAAACTTTCACTCCCTGATTAAATTTTGCTAACATTTCTATTATATCAACGTTTGTTTTCCTTTTCTTCGCGAGCGAAAGCGCTTGATCGTCTCCGACGCAATTTCTAATTCTATGCGTAATCCGAAATATATATTTGTGGGTGCGCTCTTCCTCGCGCGAACCCGTATCCTTTTCAAAACAATGTTTACTACATATAAAGCTTTCACGGTCGGTTTCATTAATATTATCGTTTTTCGGGCTATTATGCCGTGGTCCACTATTTGTTATAGACGTTTCGGCAGATACTGCGGCTGCCATCTTCGGGTGCGTAGTGTCCTCCTCGGCGTCCCGGCTCCAACTAATGTTTACTACGCTACATTCACAGTCTACCAAGAACCACCGCCAATTCACTTCCAAAATGGCGGAAGCAGCGTCACCTTGTCTGTGAGGTCTGCAGGTTGAGGCGCGCTCCGCCATCGCCTTCCCCAACGGCTTGTATTTAAGCTCTTGATCAATTTCTTACGTCATTATTTTGTTTTTAACAAGCGAAATAAATATTTCATGACCATTCAATATAAACACATATACGCCAAAGAAAATCCACCGTAAGAAAACACATCAAAATTCGACACAAAAAGTAACAGAAACATACCTAAAAGAATAGAAAAAGAGCAGGCCTGCACTTCGGAAATATTTCATACCAAAATAAAAAAAGGCCCAAGAACGTAGCCCATTGAAAAAGAAAAGGAAGCACCCGTGGATTCAGAATGTGAAAAAGCACTACAAGAACGAAAAGAAGCTTTCCTGAAGTAGAACAGTAAAAAACACAACAAAATAAACTCTTTTACGAAATCAGAGACAAGTGACATGAAACTATAAGACTAATCAAGAGAAAATACCTAAAGGACCAATTGGATTCCGTTGAAAAGAATTTTCGTCACTACAACACTAGAGACTTCTATTGAACGTTTGCAGGAAGAATCCGTAGATACACTCCTCAAAACCTATGCTTTAGAAAATCAAATGGAAAGTTCACATTCACCAACCAGGAAAATTGTCAGGAACTGGCACGTTTCTTTTCAGATCTTCTCAACTGTCCTGAACCACCTTCAACATTTCCTCAAAAAAAACACATATACACACCCAGAAAATCCACCACCAACATCAGAAGTCCACAAGTATATTTTCAGGCTCAAAACCAATAAGGTATCCGGGGAATACAATATCACTGCAGAAAGATTCGGGTGCATGTGTGCGGTTATGGAGAGAAAAGACATGGAACGTTACCAGAAGAGGGGTATAGATTTGCGAGCTGATGAACGATGGAGGTTCACAGGTGGGGGGAAAATTAAGGTTGGGTTCGGACACCGAGGCCCACGAAACATCAATAGACCAAGAGCAGAAGAGACAAAGGGACACGACGACTGCGTAGGAATCGTCGTAGGAACTAGAAAAAAGAAGCGCCAGGATATGGGTCGGAGACAGTTAACTCAATAGGCTGTCAAAATTAAACGTAGCTGTGATAACAGATCAGGATCTGAGTCTGGTGAATATCACCGAAGTGATGTTAGTGAAGAAACGCAATCCCGAGACCATTCCGAAACTACAAAAATCTAGCCTGGCGATTGGCTCGTAGACAACATACGTGACAACGAAACCCGCCAATTATAGCGACTCCACTGGAGTATTATTAATTCTTGATTGGATTAGGTCACATGACGCCACGTAGGGATGAGTGTCATCGCAAACTTCGGGATGACAAAGTGGGGATTTAACTACTTAATAACGAGCGAAGACGATCCGAGAGGAAAACTACTTCGATTTTTTGGTTTCACTAGGAGAACGATTTGTATTTTTTGCTTCATTACGATAATTATTATTTTGAGTATTTCTTTATCACTCCGAGGCTTTATGACGAGCATATCATTACGTAATCAGGAGATTTTTTAACTTTAAAATTTCACTCATAGTTCGAGTTTCAACAGTAACATCAACGGTTTGATCAGTTAATTAGTCCCGTATGCCGAATTTTGCGAGCAATGTCCTTTCATTGATACGGGTGCAAATTCGAGTGGATTTGTGAATAACGACTCGGCCGTGAATATTTAGTCATTGGCTGATGTAAAGCGCCTATGAACTCTCATTACGCCAATCAACCAGCTGACTTTCGGGACAGGACGAGGAAACGGAACTTGGAAGGCGGCAAGGACGGTCACTGGCCTCTGGAGTAGAATTAGGCGGCAGCGTGGGGGTAGACTGCTTCCATTAATGACCTAGTTGCGAGGCGGGCGTACTGGCCTACTATTCTGACCTTATAGAAAGACAGCAATAGTAATAACGAGCTATCTGCGCCCAGTGATATTGTGTTGTTTCACTGCGAAAAGTACACTGCAAAGAACGTAAGGCTATCCCTAGACCTGAACTTTTCTAAACAAATGTTAGTAAATTAAACAATAAGGGTGAAGAAGGTGGACTTTAATCATTGGTACTTTCAAGTTACTTCTTTGTAAATTTTCATGGCTGAAGGAATTAAGCTACCACGATTTTAATTTGTCTAAATGAGAGAAATTCAAACTTGTTATGTGAAGTTCTTGTGATTATGGGGGTTGTGAGCATATTCTATAAGGATATAAGAATGTATAACTATGTAAATAAATAACTATAATTAAACCAATTTTACGCAAACTGCGTTTTGCTTTCACAAGGAACTTTAACGATATAAAAAGGGTCCAACCCAGCCCTTATGAAGTACAACCCATTTGGTGCTGAACAAGCTAGACTAGAAGAGCATTAAGTACCGTAGCACCCATCGTATCGTAAGCAAGCGGAGTCGAACCACGACCTCCGCTACGGTGCCGCAGTAGAAGGGGAGAAGGGACCGACCGCTGTAAAGGGCGCAGTTTTTTATTTCCTTGTTCAAAGGACGGGCAAAAAATTACGACGAAGTGAAGAGTGTCTGCGTTCTACACGTTATTTTGAGCCAGAAGCTGAAGGGAGGTAAAACATTTCTAACACATAATAAATGACGTCGTTAGTATTGAAACCAGGAAGGAACGGAAAATCACGGGATATATTTTTGAAAAAGAGACGGGGTCGACGTTTGAGACAGATCTAGATACTAGTACGCAGTTGCAGGGCGAAGTTTGTGGGTGAGAAGGGTGGCAGAGGTTTTTTATGAGTTAAAGGACGACAAAAGATGGCAGGCCCAACGAACAAGTGAATGGGCGAGCGAGACCCCTAGCTCTAAGAACTGTCAGTGAATACGTGACCAAAAGAAGAGAACAAGCGACTGCTTGGCGATCGTTGTAAAACCGGAGATAGTGTTCAAGAGATGGGTTGACATCTCAAATTTTCGAAAACTGTCTAAATTTAGTATTTTGTTGTTAAGAGGAATCTGGTTAGAATCACTGAAGGGATGGTTGAAAAAGATGACGCCGTGGAAGTGTGGAAATTTCCTAAAAGGGAACCTCGTGATTCACTAGACATGCACTCGTCATTCAGAAAGTGATAAATAACAATAACTCCACGGGAAGAATGTAATATTTTTGGTCTAAAAATGTCACATTTTGGAAAAAACACGTGAGCAAGCCTCTGACGGACAGAGTGCGAACGGGTAGATATATCGACAAGCAGAGACGCTCTAAGGTCATTAAAGACGTAACATTCCATTCCATTACCATTCAGCATTAGTTCAAATTTTCGATTACCGCATTACATTATTATTTTCATTCTGATATGTTGTACTCAGTTTTCGACTGTTAGGTCCGGGTGTTTTTCTTACAAGTTGAACTTGAGTGAAAACTTGAACTTATCGAAATTTTACTGAGTTGTTGAAATATTAACTTTAAAAGTTTTCTCAGAGAGCAAGATAGAAGTCAACACTTATTTCTTTTATCAATGAGTGGTGATACAAATACATTCTAATCGAATCTCACTAAACTTCAATGAACTTTTACGGCGAAAGAAATTTTACTACGATGGTGAGGCGCTCCACTTCCAAGCAGGAACGGGAACACCTGCAGACGCGACGACCGCATAGGAGCCCGTCTCAAGCGATGAATGAACTGAAAGCTGGAATGAGGAAGGGCTCCAACCACGAGTCGACGTTGCTAATGGCATTCCGATCTTCAACCACTTCTATAGACTGATCTGTTCATCAGTAACAGGTAAATTTAAGCAGCCTGCGACCAGTATTGAAAGCTTAAGTGGTCGCAAGAAGACTTAGTGCAACGACCAAGACATATTATCGCCTTTGCTGAGAATATTAGTAAATATTTTGTTAACCAAGGCTTAGGATCAGCAATGATTATGGTTCCTCTCTTAATTCAAATTATATCACAATAAGTAGCTGGTATTACTAATATACCAAAAGGTAATTTCTGGAAAGTAAATATTCAGTGTTAAGGGCGACCCGTGGCGCAGTGTGTAACGCGCTCGCCTTCTACCTCTGGGGACGCCGGTTCAAACCCGGTCCGATCCAAGTAGAATCCGAGGTGGTGGACGGAGCGGTGCTCGCGGCAGGTTTTCTCGGGGTTCTCCCGTTTCCCCTGCCTATCATTCCACCACAACATTCACTCATAATCATTCACACCCATTTCATCTCACAATCACCGCTTCAGGGGAGGCGCGTCAGGAAGGGCATCCGGCGCCATGAGTATTCCCCAGCTACAATTAACGAAGCATCATATCCATCCCCATTCGCCGACCCCAATGAACTGGGAATAATAAGGCTAGGCTAAACAACAACAAACAAATATTCAGTGTTATATGGGGTATGTGTTATTTTGGGGATTTATGCATGATTTAGTTCTAATTAATATGTACTTGTGAAAATAAATAATTTAGTCAATTGTATATTTGAATGCGTTTTCCTGTGGTAAGGAACCCACAGCAAAGGCGATAATGTCTTGGTCGTATACATATTGTCCCCTTTGTGGCCATGGTGTCAGCGTGATTGCTCGTCACTACCACGTTTGATTACCGCGTTTGATTACCTAGTGAAGCAAAATAAAATTTGTAGCTTTTCGTTTCCATGTCTGTTTAAATAGCTGTGACATAAAAAGTTCACCGTTTGCCCACAGTTACAATACTCGGATACAGCAACCTAGGTGGCCTATATATACCAAAGTAAATGAAATAGAATAGTGGTTAAGCCATCATTTGGACAAAACCCTACGTTGGGAATCGCCAATTTTAACGTATTTAAGTAAATAATGCTTAGTGGTATAGGCTAATCCCATTAAGAATCATGACAATTACTCATACAAATAAAATTAAGTTATAGTAAAGCAACACTCAATTAATCAAGTTGAGTATGCCAATGGTGGCATAATTCTGAGTGGAGTAGTGGAAACCACTGAAACCGAAACAAACTAAGCATACTTAATCAAATCGTAATGGATGAATTTAGTAAAGGGCGAATTTCTGCCCATTTATTAAAAAAAGAACACACACTGGAGGTATAACATACTCAGTTTCAAATATTAATGGCTTTAATTATCTACTACATTTCTTACAATTCAAATTTCTGAGCTACATGTGGTCACACTTCCCCTTATCACTCCCTCCCAAAATCACACGCTTTTAAATTCACAATCTTTGTATCCAATGGTATTATTATTTAATGAGTCCCGATATGTTTATCTTCTTCCGATAATTTACTTTACACAAAACTGATTCTGGAAAATACCTAACTTGTTCTGATTATCAGTCAATGCTTCTACCATCTTCCATAGAACGTTCTCAGTGATGGAACACTCACGTACTTAAGTCCCATTAAGCACTGCTCGCCTATCCTCAGTACTGGACGCAGACAATCATGCCAAACTATTGGCATGCAATAGAAGAGCCGCCATTCACAAGCTGCATGGGAATGACGGGTGGTTCAGGGCTCAACGACCTTTGACCTCCTTGCCGCCTTTCTTGTCATTGTCCCACAACTGGCCGGTAGTCGCCACCCCTCGAGACCCATTCACGGTTCACACCAGTCACTCCGAAGTGGTCCAACGGCCTAATTAAAGTTCTCGGTCGTCTCCTCGAAATGAGTCACTGCCGGATTGCGAACCGTACACATCACAAACGACTTTTCGTAGATTTGAGTCGGTTAATGATTCGATGACCTGTTAGCCATTTAATGCGACGCCGAGTTCCTTGTCGTATTTATTCATGGGAACGATTAGTAACTCATCGTTAAGATGCCCGATCGAACTTTGGACTATTACCGCTATTACTAAGATGTAGTAGTCAGAGAGACTCTGATCTACTCATCCCTCAAAATAACGATCTCGAAAGAACTAAGTACATCAAAGTACAAAAAAATCCTCAGTCAGATAGCAACTTCACTAACATCTGTAAGTCTCATCCGTGATACACAGTGAAGATGAACTATACGTGATCAGTACTCTGTTGTAACTCGTAAGTGATGATAAGTTAAGTAAAAGATCTTGAACGCTTCCGCGCACCTCATTAAATTATAACAATCCCCTCTACTTCCCAAATTTTGGAAGAGAACGCTACGCCCATCGCCACATCACGTGGTCTCCTAAACCAATCCTTCTATTGCACCAACTCCACGTGGAGTTATTTTAATTGGTTGTGTCCCCGTGACGTGTATACGCCCTCGGCGAATCACAAAGTCGTATTTTAACATTTTGGAATTTTTACAGCATCGCCACGACGTGACCGTTTGACCCCGCCCCTTCTCATGATCTTTGTATTTTTAAGTCCGCAAGCCCGCTCTCCCATTGTCCTAGGCATTAACGCAATTCCTCGTCCAGTGACACTTGGTAGCCTTCTAGAGAAATCACAGCGTGCCTTGTTCTTGCATGCTTACACGTCCCCCTTTGACCTCTTCTCTGACATTCACTTGTTTTGTCACGTAACGCGCCTGCAGAAGAAACGCGCTCGCTGTCCTGCGCCTTTTCAATCCGCGTAGGTGCTAATGGCTTCTCAGCCTCCTTAAATTTCCCCTTTTAGGGTGTTCTTTGTGCTTCTTAGATCCGCCTTGAGATGACATAATAACCACTCCCTCGAATTTCCACTGCGTCTTCACCCTCGTCTATGTTCAATTCTTTTCAAAGCTACCGCAAGTCAATTTTGCCCTTTTTTCTATTGCCTTCATTTCTTTATCTTTCAGTTCCGCTCGAGCTACTGCGTAGAACGTTCTCCCTCAAAGAACATCTTTATTACTATATTCAGAAGTATTTTGGAAAGGGTCGCTTTTTCGGCTGTCCAAAGCATCCACCGCTTTTTTCTTTGTGCGTAGTGCGCGGCTTTCCAAAAACTCAGCCTTTTTGGGTACGCAACGATCCCTTTTTAGATGCGTTTTATGATCCCTTTCGGAGTATTTTTAATATAAAGTAACGAAAATCATTTTTCGCGACTATATATACATTATATACATACATAATTAGAAACAAAGATACTGTCATAAATTTTAATTTCATTACTTTAATTAAAAAAGTATTAAGTACAATATCATACGACGCATTTAAAATGACCACTGCATACCCGAAGAGGCTGGGTTTTTGAAGAGGTGCGCTTGACGCACAAAGGCAGGGGCATAGACACCTTGAAAAGTTGAAACGACCAGTCAAAAATATATTTGAATACAGTAACAAAAATATTCTCCATGGCAGAAGGTTCAGCGCAGTAGCTCGGGCGGAGCGGAAAGATAAAGAAAATAACACAATGGGAAAAATTGCAAAACCAGGGATAGCTTTGAAAAGAATTTATCAAAGGCGATGGCGAGGACGCGTAGGAAATTCGAGGGTGCAGTTTTTCGGTTATTTCGAGGCGGAACCCGGAACCACAAGAAAACTATAAAATAAGACGAAGCTAAGATGACGGAGGAACCTATTTGAATCAGCGCGGATTAACATGACACAGGACTGTGAGCGAGTAGATTCTGCCGACGAAGACAATGAACAAAAGAAATAACTGACAGGGATGAGAGATCACCATGGGACAATAAAAATGGCGCGAAAAAGAAAGGCCCGGAATTCTTTCAAAAATTTCAAGTTTCAATTAATAAAGGAAGAGAAACGGCATACATAATTAGGACAGTGGAGCTCTGATTCGCGGTTTTAAGATTCAAAGGTTCCAAAAGAGGTGGGGGCACGTGATCGCGTGGTAGTGACACTGGAAATTTACGAAATATTATTGAAAACGGGACCCTAAGTTCTTGAAAATGGGCCGAGGACGTGCATACGAGAACGTAAGCAATTGAAATTACTTCATATGGAGTGGTTGAAACATGATTGGCTTTAGAGACCACGTGACATAAGGATGGGCGAGCTTTCTCTTCAAAATTTTGAGAAATGGATAGGATTATTATGATTTAACGGGACGCGCGGAAGCGCTCGACAGACTTAGAGATTTTACACGACTCAGACTTCTTCACCACTTAGAGATTTTTACACCTTGGATAGTTTTTTTGACCACTTACAGATTTATGACCACTTATACATTTCTGGATACTTGCTTACAGATTATGAGCAGATAATATAGCACTTCGTCGCTCACTTATCAGATCATATCGTTAGTATTTTGAGATCACATACCATCTCATGTTTTTCATTCATCAGATATTGTTATTGTGAGTTGATGTGTAGATCAGGAACTTTGATTACTACATCTTAATTATGATCTAGTTACGTTCCACCGAGAATTCTAACGAGGCATTAATCAGTTATCTCATTAATAAGTAGGACGAGGAACTCGGCGTCGTATCAAACGATCAACAATTCGAGTCGTTAGGTGGCTCCGGTCACTGAAGAATTCTCTTGTCATGTGTTCGACTCGCGGCCGGAAATTGCTTAATCAGACTAAATGGCAAAAAAACTAATTGAAGTCGCTAATCAACTTCGAGATAACTGGTGTCGGTTGCGGATGGTTCTTGAGAGGCGGCATCGACCGGCGTCTACCAGTCAGCTGTAGAACAAGTAACAGAAGATGGCGAAAACATTCCGGGTCATTGATCCCGGAAGAACCTGACACACCCACGAGATTTGGTGATTGGCAGCTCATCTTTAATTGTTAATAGTAACTATGGTAAAGGGGCATGACGGGTTGCGACCAGTACTTGGAAGGGGCGATCAGTATTTACTAGAACTTGATTATGCGAGTGCTCCTTTACCTAGAACTTTCGACTAAAGATGGTAATGTCATTGACTATAAGAAAAAAACAACTGAGCTTTGTTTTCAAAATAAATGATGTGTAAAGTATGTTAGGAAGACCAACATGTTGGGACTACACCATTACCCACTTTGTTAAAAAAATAAATTGATAAAATGTGATTTTTGGGGCATTGTTGAGGGGCATTGTGTGCACGAGTAGCGTAGTGATTTAATTACAAAAAATGTAAGTAGTTAGACAATCAAAGCTAATTTTATCGAAGCTGTGAATGTTTTAATACCTGTAATGTGTTTATGTTATTAAATGTGCAAAACCCCGCCCGCCTTTAAATCAGTCCAATGGAACGTTGAATAAGTGCTCCTGGTAGTTGGTTACCACTACACCATTGGTAAATTTTAATTTGGTGGTAAATGTTAGTTCAATGTAGGGTATGATTTAATAAGCAGCGGTAATTCATGTTTACTAAAGGTACTACAACCCATGTTATCATAAATCCACTTTATAAATTAAAGATGTAGTATTGTCCACTACATTCTCACCCTCAAAACTCTTACAATTGGCGCCCAAAGTGGGGCTCGACTTAATGAACACGATGGTAATAATGTCCTATTAAATGGGCAGCACCGTTTGGCTTCATTAACTCATTCAGTTTAATCACTTGTTTTATTATTGGTGAAAGCACCACCCCATTAAAATTGTTGCAATTGGCGCCCGTGGGGTCTGTAAAAAGGTAGGCAATAACACATTACAGGTGATATAGTTGGTTTTGTTTGTTTTTTGTTTGTTATGTATGTGATAGTTAATCAGAAGTGTTCATTTGTGATCCAAATAATGGCTGATCATTATCAAACTATATGGGATGCAGGAATTAACAAACTTGGGAATGCTTTGAAAAGAATTTTTTGCAGTGGATCGCCGTTAGGGTTCGGTTAACAGTAATCGTGCGTAGTAATGTAAGTAGTTAGACAATTAAAAGTAATTTTACCAAAGCTGTTCGCGTTTTAGTATCTTAAATGCGTTTTATGTTACTAAATTGGCAGAACTCCGCCTTTCTTTAAAGCAGACAATAGAGACTTTGAATAAGAGTTCAGTGGGTCTGGTACTTGACGGTTACCATTACATACACTATTGGTACATTTTAATTTGGTTGCAAATGGTTAGTTCAATAAAGGGCTCGATTTAATTAGTAGTGGTAATTCATGTTTACTAAATATACCAGAACCCGCGTCTAAAATCACTGTATAAATTAAAGTGTAGTATAATCCACAACATACCCTCAAAATTGTTACAATTGGTGCACAACGATGGGCTCCTAATCGGCTCGACCACTTGGCTTCATTAACTTATTTAGATTAACCACTTGTTGAATTATTGGTATACAATACACCATCCTATTCTTATAATTGTTAGAATACATAGAAACATGATAGAGATGGGTCACCATTAAGATTGGGAGAAGGAAAACAGCCCAAAACACCCCATTCAATAGAAAGGGACGATCATGTAAATGTGCGTGATCAAAGAAGAATAGTTTCATCCATGGATGTCGGTACTTCTCTTATAAAAAATGACATGATTCCACATAAACAGGTTTAGCCGATATGGACGTATTACGCATAACTCACCTAAGGAAACACCTAGAAAGCTGGATTGTCCGAGCTTGTTTGTGGCGCCTGTCTGATTTGCCGACCTGGTTCTTTGCGTGGACACGTAAAAAGACGGTTACGAGCGAGTTGACTTCTAGCGAGCAACTTACATAATACTTGTTAATGTGTAACAGTTATTTTGAAGTTATACTGGTTGGAGATAACATGATTAAATTATTGTTTTAGAAATTATTTAAAAACATTAAGTTAGAGAGAGGAAATGTTCTAAATACTAAACATGGGCTATATAAGTATCCTAAGATTTTATTTCGTTTTCAAAGTGATGCTCAGATATTTTAATTTTTGTAAATTATTTCCTCAATAAAATAAGTTATCTTTAAAAAAATGAAATGTGTGCAGTAGGAATAAGCACATTCACTTTTACAATCTGTAACGATATATATATATATATATATATATATCTGTCTCTTATACACATCTATATGTGTATAAGAGACAGGTATAGAAGTATAAAATCACGATGAGTGGTGAATCATCACACACATCCACATCTACTTATTTCTGGTGATCAATGCGTCAAATATATATATTTTTACCTTTTTACGCAGCAGATATTAAAATCAATTTTCTTAACTAGCCCAGTTTGTACCTATTTGCATCGCAACATCTAATGCAGAATAAAATTTATTTTTCTTCTTTAAAATAATTAAACTACAATATTGTCCCTGTAACTGTCCGCGCGCTAGGATCTGCGGAACCGCCAACTAACATAACTGCGTTTGTAGTTCAGAATGATTGGTTGAAGCCCAATAACCGTAACTCGACAGTTCCATCCTCCACATTATGTAAACAATACTTTCCGTTATGATACGGTATGAACAACTGGTTCCATTCCAAATAATGTTGACAGACTTTCTTCTACAAACAGGTCCGTCTCACTAAACATCCTTAATTGCATCTAATGCACACATAATACTCCTATTTATGCTTGTTTAAATGGAAATGCATTTACGCTCAAGATTATTATCTTGTATTAGATTAGTGTTAAGAGGAAATGATGTGTATGTAATAAGACATAAAACCTAGCTACAATTTTTACTATAGGAGTAAATTGTAATTTATGGATAGATAACAGATAAACACATAATTCATTTGGAGCGACGTTCTATCAATCAAATTGTTATTTTGTGATGGAGTTCCACTAAATTTGTATGATATTGATTACAATAATAATAACAATAGTTTTACTGTTACAATAGCGTGTGTCCACATGGAGGGTAATGAACTAATTTATCTTCCGGAAGAAAGCGAGGGAACATTTTGGCAATTACGTTTAATGCGTAGAATGGCAACTGGATTACCAGATTCATTGTCGTGTGTTTATAATGTGTACCTGCTGAGTTTGTGGCGTTTTTTTAAAAGAAGGTAATCTCACTTTTTTGCACTCGTAATTCAGAAATTTATGCAATTGAATCTCTCAGGGGTTGGCAACATTATCACCTCTGCGTCTCATTCGAACTCTGGACCTTCAGCTTAACGCGCTGATACGCTCACAAACTCCCTCTCCCGTTCGCCTCTCGGACCAGTCGACCATTTACATTCAACTTGCGAGACACACACACCTCTGAGGTCGTCTCATAGAGATTAGAATCCTCATTTGAGGCGACTCCCTTAGTGTGAAATGTGTAATAGTAAAAAATGTGGAGAGATTTGTTGACACTGGCAAAAATATCGATAAAAAGTTATATTCATATACCTCGTAAGATATTTTTAAATCCAAGTACACAAGTTAGTGGGTTCATTCATTTCCGAACATATTTTTTTCTCCCCTAGTGGATTTACATCTAGTAAGTACGTGTTTGGAAAACACGGGGTCCCGAGCCGAGTCTGGCATTACTTCCACTTACTTGTGCTATGCTCCTTCCTTTCTCTTTCCTGACCTCCCTTGATCACCTCTTGTTCTTTTCGATCCCGACGC